>VDFB02019162.1:300625-369030 GCA_007258455.2 Sequoia sempervirens | reverse complement strand
AACTTATAATGCTCCAACCGCTCAAATATCTTCTTCAAGATTGCAGGATGTTCTACTCATGTTCTGGATTTCCCCAATAGGTCATCAACATAGTCTTCCATGATGATGTGGATAAGGTCATGAAAGATAACTGTCATGGCTCTCTGATATGTCGCCCCCGCATTTTTGAGACCGAAGGGCATAACATTGTAGCAGAAAGTGCCCCAAGGAGTGGTGAAGGCGGTTTTGTGTTGGTCCTAAGGTGCAATTCGGATCTGGTTATACCCGGAGAAGCCATCCATAAGGGACAACATCTCATGTCCTGCTGTTAGGTCGACCAACATGTCAATATTGGGTAGGGGGAAGTCGTCTTTGGGGCAGGCCTTGTTGAGATCCCTGAAGTCTATACATATCCGAATGTCGCCATTTGGTTTAGCAACTGGCACTATGTTGGAGATCCATTCGGAGTAGTCGATTGGCCTGATAAATCCTGCCTCCAGCAACTTCTCTAATTCCTTCTTGACTAACAATGCGACTTGCGGATGCATCTTGCGGAGTTTTTGCTTGACAGGTTTAGCGTCTGGGTTGATGTCTAGGTGATGAACCACCAAGGCGGGATCTAATCTTGGCATGTCTGAATATGACCAAGCGAAGTTAACAATTCCCTCCTGGAGTAGCTACGCAAAGATTGGAAACTCTTGTTCGGAGAGTGACTTGGCTACATAGGTGATCTTAGGATTTTCGCGAAGTTCCCCAAATTAATCTCTTCTTAAGCGCCTCACCAGGAATAGGTCGAATTAGGTGGTTAGAAATCAAGCAACAAAATAAAGAGTGCAAATAAATGACTAAAACAACCTACACTTTGAGATTAGCCTAAGTTGGAAACAAAACAAGACAAAGCCACGAAATGAAACTTTATACCTTGCGTTGAGTCGATCCTTTGGTTGGCCCTTCGATCTTGGATGTGTATGCTCCTTAGATGGCACAAGATGTGTGATGTGAGATGCAAATGATGCTTGGAAACATGATGCAAATGATGCTTGGAAACATGATAGGTCAAATTAGGTGGTTAGAAATCAAGCAACAAAATAAAGAGTGCAAATAAATGACTAAAACAACCTACACTTCGAGATTAGCCTAAGTTGGAAACAAAACAAGACAAAGCCACGAAATGAAACTTTATACCTTGCGTTGAGTCGATCCTTTGGTTGGCCCTTCGATCTTGGATGTGTATGCTCCTTAGATGGCACAAGATATGTGATGTGAGATGCAAATGATGCTTGGAAACATGAGAAAAGCTAAGTGTGGATTGAGAAACAAAATTGCAAGAGTTTGGCTACACAAAAATGATCTCCCTAAAATGAGAGAAAAGAGGGGGTATTTATAGGATTTTTGGGAAATCCTAGGGGAAATGGACTTGAGATTGATCTACTAAATATCAAGATGTAGGGCTAAGGTGAGTTGAGAACTCACAAGCTCCCACATCTTGACATGTGGCATGTGAGAAAGCCCTAAAAGGTGAAGTGGACATGAGGTGGAAGGAAAAGGACATGACATGGAGGGGGTACAAAGTACCTTGGGATTGGACAAGATCTCCTCATAAAGGAGGTCCTTGTCCCCATGTGGGTGAGAGGACAAGTGGGGAATTAAAAATTCCTCAAATATCCTTATGGGGATGAGAGAAAGAATAAAGAATGAATAGAGGACATGTGGGAGAAGTGAAGGAATTAAAAATTCCTTTTAGGTGCCTTGGGGGATTAAAAGGTGAATTAAAAATTCACATGGGGAAGGGGGATGCCTTGTCCAAAAGGAGAAAGCCTTTAATAAGGTTGACTCAAGGACATGTGCCATAAATAGGATGAGGATTTGGTTAGGCTAATCAAATGATTAAGGTTGTGCAAGTACCCAGTTAGATAGGCTAATGACTGATTAGAGGCAAGTGGGAAATTATGGAGGATGTGACCTTAATGATGATTAAGGGTGTGCACATGCTAACCCTAGTTAATTAGAAGAAGATGAAGTAATTAAAATGGATTAGGGACCAACTTGCAAAAGTTGGAGGATGTGACCATGAGAGAGAAAAGATGAATTAAAAATGCATTTTAATTCAAAAGGGGAATATGACTAAATTGAATAAAAGGGGATATTTATTTAATTTAGAGGAGGAAAAGGGGTAAAGTATCAAATTAAATACTTTAGGACCTTTGTGCGAGATGCAGGGTATTAATTAAACAACTGGCTTAATTAATATTGTCAGAGGGGATGAGCAACCGGATGAATCAAGGAGACGCATTTGATCATATGGAAGTGATCAAAATTGGACGTCTACAGTTTCTTTAGTAAATCAAAGACTATTCTAGTTATTATATGATTTGATTAGGCAAATTAATTCACAAGTGAATTTAATATTTTTGTTGAGAATTATTTTATAGTGTTTTTAAATTAATTTTAAAATGTATCCTATGAGGTATTTAAGGAAATAGAGTTGATAAAATATATTATTTGTTTTCAATAAATTATTTAATTGAAATATAAGGTCTAAAGAGAAGTGTTGAGGTATCTAATATTTAATTAAAGGTTTAGATTTAAAGATATTTAAATTAATTTATAACTTGTAAAATTAAAAAAATTGAATTATGGATTTGATGCGTTTCAAGTTTTTACTTTGTGTAACTAGTATAATTGATTTAATTAGCTCTAGGAGCTAGGTCTCATCTTAAAGACTTGACTATTTTCATTATCACTTAGTAATCCTAAGAGGAATGAGTATGGTGTGGTCCTCCATTGAGATGCAAAGACACCTAACCTTGATTAGGTTAACTTTTATTGTAGGGTGTGTGAAATGGGTTCCACGACACCCAAGTGTGTTATGTTCCTTCCCTTGCCTTTAGGTGGCACGCCAATAATGATGTTGCAGATGCAACATCAACAAGTGCGCACATTAATATATCATGTTGAGCATAATTTGATATTGAATTTTTAGAATTAAAAAAATTATGGATTTGTATTCATGATCACATGTTAATAATGTGGGCATGAAATTTGGGGTCTAATATACAATCAAATATGACATAAGATTTCATCTTAGTTCAATCTAGCATCAATTTTGAGCATTAAGATTTTAAAATATGTAATAATTTAACTTGCCAACATTTTAAACCAAATAATAACCATTGAAATTGGCACATGCAATCTTAGTGCAATTAAAGTTAAATGTAAAGTTTATAATTTATTTTAAATCAAAATATATAGCCTTATTTTCCATAGTTTTACAAAGATGTTCTTTGGGTCATTATAGAAGACATAAGGAAATAACATCATTGAGGATTCAATTCAAGAACATCAGTTGGCATATGCTTTTCTATCACTGAATTTTTATAAAATTTGTAGATAGAAAAAACCCACACATTCAAATAATTTTTAATTTATATTTTGTTGATAATGTATTTTGCCTCATCATGATTTCCCACAAAATGAAGAAGAGATGGGTAAATGCAAGAAAATGAAGGGCTAATAGGGGATCTTAAGTGGCCAATTTTTCTTAAAATCAACAAAAAATAAAATTTGACGAGTAATTAAAGATTTCGTAACACTCAAATTTTAAATATTATAATATGAATAAGAATGTTAGTGCTTATAATCCAATTTTAAACTATTTTTTAATGATAAATATCAAAAGTTTAAACACTTAGAAAACATAAAATGGTTATGTTTTTTATCACAAAAATGTAACATAGCATGAGTGTGCCTCCCCTCCTATTTTTTTAGTTCCATTAAGTATTTCATAAATCCCACCAATAGAAATTTCAGATTCTGATTCATGGAAATTTAGAAATTTGTGATTTGATCATGTAGTAATATAGATGTTTTTAACTACTTTCTAATGTATATATTAGTTTTACTAATTTGTGGAGTGGAAACATCTTTAAAAATGGAAAATTGAGCATGCCCCCTTAATTTTAAGATTTATTTTTTTAAAAGTCCAATGTTTATAGAATGAAGCATAGGAAGTGAAAATGATTTTGTTTTTCAAATTTGGATGAGAAGATAAAAATTACATTGAAAAGTAAGACATATATTTCGAAAAAAATAAAAAACATTGCTAATAGTAATTGAATATCAAAACTCTTAATATATTCAAATTTTAGAAAAAATACATAGTTAGAAAGCTAAGGTGGAGCTTGACATCATAGTGATGGTTTTTGCAAAATATTTTCATAAAATACACAAATCTAACAAAGAGCCATGTGATCAACCGTTATACATGTATTTTATAAAATATTGATTTGTTAACTCAAATTGCATGGGTAGAAGTGCAAGAAGTTGGGTCCACTTCTAGGGGAATTTTTGGGCTTGGAAAAATCCCAACAAAAATGGGTACTTGTGTCATAAAAAAATGGGTAAACGTTTAGGCCTGAGCTCCTGAACCTAAATTTTTAAAATGGGTACCCATTATAAAACGGGTCCCTGTTTCTAATTACATATTATTGTTGCTTCTTTTTAGAACATGTATGTGTTTTTGAGCAAGTATGCATTTCATAAATTTTGAAATTTGAAGCCCATGCATTTTCTTTTGTTTTAGGCTTAGAAACCCTCCCCTTAGCGTTGGACCCACAAGTATAATGCCATGAAAACAAGAGAAAAACTGATTATAGCAATATGATTGATGACATTTTTTTAGAATATTTTGACAAAATTAAAACCCATTATAGACGACAATGTCTAGTTTTCAAATATGTAATTTTTTTAATAATTGGACTTTATTTATTTATTAATTAACTTTAGAGGAAACTATTCCATAAACTTAAAATGTTAGGATTTAGTATTTTTTAATAATTTTTAAGTTTTTAAGTTTCTTTAAAAAAATTATGTCATCAATCTACACAATTTTTTACACAATGAAAAAAAATCAAAAAATGATTAGTTTAGCTCAAATTATGTTGGTCATACATGAGGGGTTTTCGAAAACAACAATTAAGGCCAATAAAATAATAATTAAATTATATATTTGAAATAAATGTAAAAAAATATCCTCATCAAACTTCACTATCATAGACATCTTTCCCCATAATAAATTAGAAAATACTTTTATTTAGGTCAAATTATGTTGGTTGTACACGTGCATGTTATGGACCTAAAAACATGACTTTTAAAAAGTGCTTTTTGTACTTACCTATTAAAAATTAACTCGTATCATCTAGGTATTAGAATAAATTACATATTTGAAAACTAGACTCAAAATAATACTTTTCATATTACTAGACTTTCTTAAGATTTTATGTGTAAGTGCTTTAAATTTTTACTCCAATTGTGACAAACTTTGATTTAAAAAAAAACACTTCCACATTTTGACCAAAAAGTGGACCCAACTTCTTGTACCAACCTATATGTTCAACCCTTTAGATTGGTAAATTCAAAATTATCCCAAACCTAATGGTGGGATCTCATTGGTTTGAACCAAATTGTATATCTATTTTATAATGCACTCATGTAACCAAAAACACACTTGATCCTTAACACAAAAAAGTTATAATGCACACATGTTATATTTTCTAGAACACAAGTGCATTATGGATTAAAATAAAAATTTCCACTAATTGGCCCCCCATCTTTAGACACATACCCTAATGTAGTAATTCATAATGCCCCATTATTAGTTTGAATTTATAATTTGACTTGTGTAATTAAAATACTATCATGCTTACACTTTATTAATGAATCTCCTTTTCTAATTCTAGAGCAACCAAACTCCCACTTGAAGTAACTTCCTTCTCACATTTGACACACAAAATATGTCCAAAATTTGACACAATGACATAGAATCATAACTATATGCTGACAATTTATTAATGAATCTCCTTTCCTAATTCTAGAGAAACCAAACTTCCACATGTCAGGAGGACCTAACAAATTTCTTCTAGTATGCCCTTGCAATCACATATATTTATTGCTAATTTTTTTTATTTTTTTATTTTTTTAAAAAGAGGGTAAAAACTTTATTGAATCAGAACAACATTACAAAGTTTGAAGAAAGAAGCCATAAGGGGCCCAACAAAACAAGAATTAATTCACACCCAAGAAGCACCTCATATCCTCAGCAACCCACTCCTCAAGAATAGGGGCCATGTCCTCAAGAAGATTGCCCCAATCATCCACATACCAAGAATCAGTCCTCTTCGATGCCCATCTAGCCAGCCCATCAGCCACCCTATTCCACTCCCATGGAATATGGCGAAAAACAATAGACTCCAAAGAAGAGCACATAGAAACAATCTACTTGACAACCACTGCTAGCTGCCAATTCACATCCTCCAAGTTTCGCTTATTCAACATATTAATAACCACCTGAGAATCAGATTCACAAACAATCTGCCGCCATCAAAGGCCAACCGCCCACTCCATTGCCAAGAGAATAGCACTCGCCTCCATAAGATTATTAGTTTGCAAACCACGATACATAGAAAAGAAAAAAACCACCACTCCAAGGCTGTCCCTACCAATACCACCAACCCTAGCATGCCCAAGATTACCCCTAGACGACCCATCAGTATTGATTTTTAGCTCCCCCAGAGCAGGCGGACACTAAGAGCCCTCATGAGCAACTCTCTCGCGCCCACTCCTACGATGCACTTTGCTCAAAATACTCCTGTCCCCTATGACAAGACCTAGGGCATTAACAACACCCAAGTCCCTAGGATCAATCGGCATAGACAAGTCACACTTTGCAGTCAAAGTCTCTTGCAGAGCCCCAAGAATTCACCTCCAAAGTTGCCCCATGAGCAATTTTTTATCCAGGAAAATTCTTCTGTTATGCTCCAACCAAATTTTCCAAACAATCAAACTAGGACCAATGCTCCAAGCAATTTTAAGAAAAGAGGTTGTGGCAGGAGAAGATCCTTGTCTCTTCCAAAAATCCTCCAAAGAAGAGACATGGCAACACAGTAAGCTCCAGAGATTCCACCAGTGATGCCAGATAGCCTTAACATAAGAACATTGAAAAAAGAGATGTGATAAACATTCTTCATGTTGACCACACAAAATGCACATGGAGGGGCCGTGGAACCCTCGTTTCCAAAGATTGTCCCAAGTAAGACACTTACCTTGGACCATGAGCCAAGAGAAAAAATTACACTTAGGCCAAGCAATTTTTTTCCAAACGTGCTTCCACCAAGAAACCTAGGAGCTCCCAAAAACCTGTGTATCCAAAACTTGATAACCAGAGGCAACCAAAAATTTTCCTTTCAAATCACGACCCCAAGTAAGCACATCACTCCCATGGAGAGAATTGCAGGCACGACCCGATAAAATCTTAGCAAGCTCTTGACGATCCTCCACCACACCACCAGGAGGCCAATCCAAGGGGTCCTTCCACCTGGACACAGAAATTTGACCCAATGATTGTTGAGATTTGAAGTCTGCCACTTGACACCAACCCGCCTCCTCAAAAATTTGGCACAAGTCATGGAGGTGGGGATGAGAGGACACAATGGGTGGATGCCCATCCCAGGAATCATGCCAGAAGAGAGCATCCCGACCCCCATTACAAATCCAAAAAAGTCCCTGCTTAACAAGCTTGGCACCCTGTTTAAGGGTACTCCAGATCATAGAACCTTTCCCCTCCATACTGAATCTTACAACCTCCCTACTTTCCACCGCCCCCAAATATTTAAAGGTCAAAATTTTAGCCAACCCCATGTGTTGTTGTGAGAACCAACGCCAATACAACTTAGCAGCCAAGGCCTGCCCATTCAAATCCGTCTGTCATAGACCAAGACCCCCCTCTTGCTTTGGCCTACAAACAATATCCCACTTCACCAAACTCCATTTTCTATGAAGAAGATTGCCAGCCCACAAAAACTTACGAGACAATTTCTCGAAATCTTTAATAAAACTGGAAGGAGTAGAGAGAACAAAGCATCTATAAAGAGGGAGAACCTGGACCACCGACTTCAGAAGAGTCACTCTACCTGCTAAAGAGAGCCACCTGCAAGTCCAATGACTGACCAATCTTCGAAACTTGTCAAGAATCTCTTGCCAAAACCTTTTGGGGAGAGAACGAATGGCAAGAGGGATTCTAAGATAGGAAAAAGGAAGCGAACCAATCTAGAAATGAAGAATACTGGCAATTCTCCTTTGGATAACCTTAGGAGTATGGAAGAAATAGATGAAGGACTTCCCCTCATTAATGCGTTGCCCAGAAGCTGCCAAGTTACTGTCCAACACACTACGCCAGTTGAGAGCCTCAACCTTTGCCCTACCCATCAAGGAAGTATCATCTACGAACTGAAGATGAGACTAAGGGGGAATATCATTTCCCCAACTCCAACCCTGAAGCAAGCCGCTAGCAACCTGAGTACGAGTGAGCCTTCCTAGGCCTTCCGCAAGAAGGATGAATAAGTAAGGAGACAGGGGATCTCCTTGCCTGAGGCCTCTAGAAGCACCAAACAAACAAGTGGGCTCACCATTGATAAGCACTGAAAAGGAAGAAGTGACACAACTCCTGACCCATTCAATCAAACCCTCAGTAAAGCCAAAAGCTCCAAGAATTTTAAACAAAAAGTTCCATTTAACATGATCATACGCTTTAGCCATGTCCAACTTGATAAACATAGATTTTTCTTTTGAGGATTCCATAAAATGGATGGTCTCAGCAGCAATAAGAACCCCATCCATGATCTGCCTGCCAGCAACAAAACCTCCTTGCTCCTCAAAGATTAACCCACCAAGCCAAGGTTTTAACCTTTCCGCAATCAACGTAGGAATAATTTTATACACAACATTACATAGCACAATAGGCCTAAAAAGATCCAAAGAATGATCTCCCTCCTTCTTTGGAATAAGAGCTAAAAAAGTAGCATTCAAAGACTTCAACATTTGTTTATGCATAAAGGATTCCTGAACAACCTCTAAGAGGTCCAATTTAACCACTTCCCAGAACTCCTAAAAAAATTCAACTGGGAATCCATCAGGCCCAGGGGCTTTACCTTTCTTCATCTGGAATACAACATTCTCAAGCTCCGACAAGGTGATAGGAGAAAGCAACGATTCATTCATTTCATTAGTCACCAGCTGCGGGATACTATCAAGAATCTGTGCTTCATCCTCCTACGTAGGAGGCGAATCCTCAGAGAATAAGGTAGAGAAATACCAAATGCATTTAAGAGAAATAGAAGTAGAAGAGGACAAAGTTTCCCCATCAGACAACAAGAGAGAAGAAATAGCACTACCTTGCCTCCGATCTTTAAAAAAAGAAGTTTTGCTATCACCAGCCTGATGCCATTCAATACGAGACTTCTGTTTCCAAAAAATTTCTTCTCTTAACTCTCATTCCTCAACCTCTTTTATTGCAACAACCTCTAATGAACTCAACTCTTCCTAGAGGCCTTGGTCACGAATCTGTCTGGTAATTAGGTCCAAATTATCCCAAGCTTTTTGTTTTTCTTGAAAGAAATTACAAAATGTTGCCTATTCCATCTTTTCAACCTGTATTTAACATACTAGAGCCTCTTTGAGAAAGAGTACATAGCAGTGCCATAAGCTGGCTTCCCAAGATCCCACCAGCCAGGGAGCAAATCATGAAGAGATTCATCCCTGAGCCACATGAGTTGGAACTTAAAGGTTTGTCTAGCACACTATTGAGGCACTTTAGCCACTAGCTTAATTGGCCAATGGTAAAAACCTCGACCATCCAAAATTTCAGAACTAGTCATCCACCTGTCCCCTAACCAAAAACTAGACACCAAAAATCTATCAAGTCTTTCTGAAATAGAAGCATCTCCTGTTCTCCTATTATTCCAAGTAAATAGACCATTGCCCGACTTGATATCCACAAGATTTAGAGCAGAGATATTGTCTTGAAGCAACAATGCCGAAGCCTCCAGCCTTGTGATACCACCCCGCTTCTCTGCAAACTTCGTGATAGCATTAAAATCACCTCCAATAATCCAAGGATGGTAGGGAAATAAGCTACAAACTAAATGAATGTTGGACCACAAGAGTTTCTTTCCCTACAACTCCACATGCGCATACACATTGGAGAAGAGAGCAATTTCCCCTGACATAAAACAAGAAGCCACCATGGAAAGGGAAGACTTAAAAGACACCCACCATTGGGGGTAGATATTCTGCAGGTTCCATAAGCACGCCACCCCTCTAGAAGACCCCTGAGCACCAGTGCATTAGAATTCACCATTCCTCCATAACTTAGGAACTAAATCCATCATACCCTCCACAGAGAGCTTAGTCTCATGCAGAAAAAGAACATCATGTGAATGACGCCTAATCAAATCTCGAACAACTTTTTGTCTAGGGCCACTGTTCAAGCCCCGTACATTTCAAGAGAGAACTATCATTTCAAGGGGCATGAAAAATGTGAATCCAGAGTCTTGATTGACCCTGACTCCACCAAAGTCTCTCCTATCATCTTAATCTTTTCCACATCCTTCTTCCTTCCCAACTTAGAAATTTTCTCTGCCCCCCCTTCTTGAGATCTTTTTGCAAAATACCCAACTAAGAGGACAGCTTATTATTCTTCTTACCCACCTCCAAACCCACTTTTTGTAGGAGGTGAGCCTTATCTGCACTATCTTTCATTGCCTCAACACTACCACCCAACTCATCCTGAACTCCCATCTGCCGATCTATCACCAGGTCCAAAGTCCCATCAACATGCAGAGCCATAATCACCTCTGAATTAAGCTTTGCTTGTCCAGGATCATTCCCGACCTCCTCTAAGCATGGCACTCCCGTACCCTCCTCCTGTTGGGGAGCATGCATTGCCTCAACCGAAGGGCCATGTTCATCAATATCCAAAGTCCCATGATCTAGATCCAAAAATCCCGGGTTCACCTCCTACTGACTAAGATCTTCCAACACCTCAAACCTATTGAAGGTGTCCTCCTCTTGCCTATCCTTCAAAGTCCTTTTATTTCCTTTATTTCTATTTCGGCCTCTAACAGGAGTAAAACCATCTTCCCTGCCACCAAAACCCTGAATGGGATCCTTGCCCTTATCCACTTTGGGCAGATTATTTGAAGGCCGAGGAGATTGAGCCTCCAAAGGCTTGGCCTTTGGACATCTGCACTGGAGGTGACCATACTCATGACAAAAATGACAACAGAAAGGTAGCGTTTCATAATCTAGTTGTTGCACCCACGAATTTTCTCTTGCACTCACTTCTAAAGAGTCTGGCAATGGCTTACTTAAGTCAATTTCCACACAAAATTGGGAAAAATTCATTACCTTCTTGAATTGCATTTGTTGTGACGAACCCACAGGTTTCCCCAACTTCGAGGCTAATAAGTATAATACATCCTCGCGCCAGCATTCCACAGCGAGCCTTGGAAGACGAACCCAAATTGGAACCCGATTTAGAAGCTCCTCCGCTAGGTTGAAGCTAGCATGCCATGGCTTAATAAACAAGCCCACCTAGTTGTAAAGTGCATGCCCCCTTCAAAAACCCTATTTCGATCAGCCATGCAGTCAAATGTAACCATGAAATAGTTATTCGCCAAAAGGCGGATCTCCATCTCCCCCTCTGGCATCCATGTCCTTTGAGCCCACGTATCCAAGAATTGCAACAAAATTTTCAAACCCAAGAATTTTCAATAAAGAGAATGCCTTGAATAATAATTAATATCTTCTACCAACATCTCCATTGGAATGACTACTTCGGCCTCTCTTTACACCTTCCGAGGCACCCATTAATCTTCAGAATTCTAGGCCCTCCTGTCGAGCCCGTCTCGACTTTTTCAGGCTCCACCGAAAAGAGATTATTATCAAAAATCTTCAAGCCCTGTAGAGAGGGTTTCAAACCAAACGTCGAATGGAAGTCCATTTTGGGGCAAACCCCAGAAGATTCCCCATGCAACATATAGGAAAAAATGCCCTAATTTGACATGCAAGCCCACTGGAGCCCCAGGAACATAAAGAACACCCAAGGGAAAAAGGCACCACACAATCCCACACCTCCTTAGATGAGGGCACACAAAATACCTCCTGCTATAGCACCAAACACCACCAACCCAGCACACAACCCACTCTCTTCACCCCACACCTAGCCCCACCCACTACCTATCGCAGCCCACCCTCCAGCTCAACCACACCCCACCAGAGCACCCGACACCCACACACGCCGCAACAACACACCCAAACACCTGGCCGCAACCACCAAGCACTAGGGACAAATGAAGGAAGGCCGCGAGCAACAAAAGAGACCCAGCCACCAAACGCCTTCCAACGCCACCCACCAAACACTGCAGAAACCAAACCCCCTGCACAGAGAAAAATGCCCTCCCCTCACGATGCACAACCAAGAAGAAAACAGGAACAAGCTAGGGCACGGATGCCCTAGCTCGACACACAAAGACCAGAGACACCATTCCAAGAAAATCTACTTCAACCATTGTTCATTGCTAAATTTAAGCATAGGGCCTCAATAATATATTTTTCTATGCATATCCTCCAATTAATGCCATTAAAGATCTTGTGACCCTCTCTTGAGTATTTAGAAAGAGATTTAGGGTCTTATAAACTTGAGCATTTCTCATATATCTTGCAACCATTGTTGTCCATAATTTGGCAATTTGATGTGTTATTTTCTAAACAAATCACATGTACTTTATCTTCCCATATTAGTGTCATGTCTATAAGGGAATTTTAGACAAAAATAATCAAAGTGAAATGTATTTTTACTTTATTGATCATTGATCTCAAACCCTTTCTTCAAAGTTGTCAAGTGGACACATGTGGAATAAGACTTTATTGAATGTTTCATGTTCATCCTCACATGTAGCTATTGTCTTTAGTTGACTTGTCCTTCATTTCTATATTTGACAAAACAATGACTATAACTCTCAACCAAGATAAAAAAATAATTAATTAGAATTAATGAAATGCATTTAATTAAAGATGTTGTGACCCTCTCTTGAGTATTTAAAAGAGATTTGAGATCTTATAAACTTGAGAATTTGTCATATATCTTGCAACCACTATGGTCCATGATATGACAATTTGATGTGCTAATTTGCCATATATATCACACACGCACTTTATCTTCCCACATTAGTATCATGCCTATAAGGACATTTTAGACTAAAATTTTAAAGCACTTTATTTATCATAGATTTCAAACCCTTTCTTTAGAGTTGCCAAGTGGGCACATGTGGAGTAAGACTTTACGAATATTTCAAGTTCATCCTCACATGTAGCTATTGCATTTAGTTCACTTGTCCTTCATTTCTACATTTGACAAAACAATGACAACAACTCTCAACCAAGCTAAAAACAATTTAATTAGAATTAATGTGATATATTTTCTAATTACCACTAATCAATTTCTTGTGAAAAAAGTTAAATAAGATTTAACAAATCAAACATCAAAGAAGACTACAAAGTAGTGAGGGACTACAAAGTATTTTTACTTATATACAAAATTTAAAATATTTACTTAAAATCAAATTAAAATTAAATCTAATGAATACTACTGCTTGTTATTGAATTAGGAGAGAAGACTTAATGATTGGACATCTTGTATTAAAAAAATTGTTGTGTTCTATAGAATCACATCAATTACTCATTTTTTTATTGCATGATTAATACAATGCACCAAAGCTATGGTTTTTATTTCAAACTTTGAATTATATAGAACAATTCTTTTATTGCATGATTAATATGATGTACCAAAATAATATTTTTTGTTGCAAACTTTGAATTGTATAGAACATTTTTTATTACATGATTAATACAATGTACCAAAATAATAGTTTTTATTTCAAACTTTGATTTCTGTAAAACAATACTTTTTAAAATAATTTTTTTAAATAAATAATGATATATAACTTAAACATTAAATAATATTTTTGAAACATTCACATATCATCGCATAATTTATTTATTTATTTATTTAAATGAAAATATTTTTTTCAAATAATCTTTGAATATATCTATTTAAAAAACTAGTCTCAATTAAACATTCAAATTTAGGCTTAACATTTGTTCAATGCAACCTTACAAAAGACCAAGCTTAGAGTTCTACCTTTCAGAGAAACCATATTTTGAAACCATATTAATTAGAGGTGGTTTGGTGAACGTTGGCCTTACAAGTTTTAACTAATAAAACTAAATAAATCATTACAACAAAAAATAATACAACCTTATTATTTTATCTCAATCCTAGTCTTTTGGCATGGTTCCAAAATAGTTGACTTCATAAAGGATTATGGAGCACAATCTATTATTTTCAATGTGGTTGAAAAATAAGTTATAATGGTAATGATCATCTTTATATTAAAAAAATGTATTCTAGATAAAAGAGGAGATTAGATAAAGATTAATAAAATTATTAATAATCAAATATATTAAACTTATAATATACAGTTTTTTAAAATAAGATATGTCATAATAGGATAACTCTGAAAAAAATATTTGACGGGAAGGTCAACTGTCAAATTTAAACATACTCGTAGAAGAGGCACGGGGTCGAACACTTTTGCACGGTCAATCCTAGAACCCACCTTGCCCGGGCTTATCTACCTTATATATTTAATTCATATTAAAAAATGTTCTGGTCCAAAAAGTTTAGCTGGTTTGGTCTGTAGTCGGAAAGCACGAGAAATGTAGAGTCCCATTTAATCTTGATTTGTTCTCTTAATGACGGTGGAAAGTGAACCTAATCCTTGTCAAATTGCTGGCAAACACTGAATACCATTAGCCCCTTGGTCGCATTGTAAGCCTTTCCATGTGACCTGCTTCTGGAAGTTGTAGCGGGCCAAACGGCAAACCGCGTCAGACTGCAGATTTTCCGCCCGCCCATCGAATTCAACGCCGAGCCAGGGAACTGACAAGTGACACGTCAACCCACGAACAGGTAGTGAAAAACTAGGTTCGTTGCCACGTCAGCTTTAAAATCGGCAAAGTCTTAAGCAGAAAGTGACCCGACTCTGCAACCAGCTGGAGCGCCCAAGAATTGAACGTTAGGGTTAGCATGGTCAAAGCAGGCGAACACGTGGATTGTTGGCCAATGAGATGACGTTGCGCGTGTGTATAGAGACCAAAAGCGATTTGGAGTAAACTTGACGCAAGGGGAGTTTATATGTGAACGGGGTGACGTGGACGCGTGGAAGAAGAAGATTCTCTTCTTTGCTTGGCCGGCTGTGAATGGATAAGCAAAACCAACGGAAAAGAGTTGTAAAGGTTAAGACAAATGACGGAATCCGGGAAAATGCGTGTTCCTGAATCCCAAGAGTTTTCAACGCTGAAAACCCTGTTATATGATGATATTTCAGGGAGATTTTTCCAATTTTCGGTTTGTATTGATTATGAGCATAGAGAAAGTCAAAATATTAGGTGTGATTTAGCTCGGAGCACAGCGGAATTTCCGATCATTAAATCGGCAGGGGGAATTTCAGAAGGTTTGAGTACCAGAAATTTTAGTTACATCAGGCCAAAATTACGGATTCCGATTCGCGGAAATTTAGAAATTTGTGATTTGAAGATCGTATAGTTGGAACAAAAAAGTCAAAATTCTGGGATTGAATTAGCTCGGCGGCAACGGAGGTTTCGTTTCCGTTCAGCTAGGGGTGAGAATTTCCTGGGGGTTGAACTGATCGGTGTTATTTAAAGATCGGGGCTTGTAAGTCAAAATTGGAGAAGGAAATCAGCTCGGCCGCAGGCGAGATTTGCGTGTCTGTTAGGAAGCGATTCAAAGGATTGAAGGGCGCAGGAATCGTGGCTGGAGATTAGAAATCGACAGAAGTGCAAATTTGAAGGAGAGGGAAAAATTTAGCTGCAACCGCGAATTCCGTTTGAATCCACGCAGATTGAAAGTTGATTCTGGAAAACAGGGGTTGGTAGGGTTTGGTTATCAAAATCGAGCAGTGACAAGTTAATTGCATGGCTCAGGCACCGATTTTTCCCGTGAGAAAGCGGCGGCTTTCGATCGGAGCTTTTATTCCTCCCGTTTCGCCAATTGCTATGGCAAGTGCATTGGTGTTTCTCGCGCAGGAGATCTCACGCTGTCTGAAACCCCGGGTTTGTCAGAGGAGAAACGCTACCGTCGTGATGAGACGAATAAAGGTCCTGTCAGTGCTTTTTGAAGTGGTTAGAGATTCAGGGCAGCCGTTGCCTCCCTCGGCCATGCTGTGCTTCAATGAGTTGTATATTACGCTTCAGAGGACCAAGGTTTTGCTGCAGGAATGCAACGATGGAAGCAAAGTCTGGCTGTTGATGCAAGCGGAATCCATGGCATATCAATTTCACGAGCTCACGCAGGAGATTGTAACGGCTTTGGATGTCTTTCCATTAAAATTGTTGGACATTTCAGAGGATGTGCGGGAGCAGTTGGAGCTGTTGCACCGGCAGGCGAAACGGTCCAAGGTCTCCGTCGATCCTCTCGAAGACGAGCTCCGGAAGGATGTTATTTCGGTTCTGGATGAATTTGAGAGAAAAGTTACTCCGGATTCTGCCAAACTGCAGAAGATTTTCGAGTACTTGGAGATAAGAAATGGTAGAGATTGCAGAAAAGAGGTTAAGTTACTGGAGGAAGAGATCGGCACTCAGTGCAACAATCCTACCGGCGTTGACGGTCCAGTTTCTTTGATCAACAGTCTGATAAGCCTCATCCGCTACTGCAAGTGCGTCTTGTTTGGCGTCACCGACATGGAATCCGAGGCCGATAAAAACACTACCACTGGTTCAAATTCAAAGCCTGAAAATGGCGAAGAGGGATATGCCATTCCTGACGATTTTCGGTGCCCGATATCTCTGGACCTGATGCGTGACCCGGTGATCGTCTCGACTGGCCAGACATACGATCGCTTTTCCATAACCCGTTGGATCGACGAAGGCCATTCCACCTGTCCCAAGAGTGGGCAGGTTCTGGTACACAACAATCTCATTCCAAACTACGCTTTGCGAAACCTGATACAGCACTGGTGCGAAAGTCATGGCGTCCCCTTCGACAAGCCAGAAAAGAGCAACCGTAACGCTTCGTTAGAAAGCGTGGCCACCACCAAAGCGGCGCTCGAGGCCACCAAATTGACCGCTGCTTTTCTGGTGGAGAAGCTATGCAGCGGCACACCAGAGGTGAAAAAGCAGGTCGCCTACGAGCTTCGCCTTCTTGCAAAGTGCGGGATGGACAACCGTGCCTGCATCGCAGAGGCCGGGGCGATTCCGTTGCTGATTCCGCTTCTCTCCTCGTCTGATGCCAGAACTCAGGAAAATGCCGTGACGGCACTGTTGAATCTCTCCATTTTCCCAAACAACAAGAAAGTCATCTTGGAGGCCACGGACTCCATTGATTCGATAATCAATGTCCTCAAAGCCGGGCGCAGTGTTGAAGCCAAGGAAAACGCAGCGGCGACGATCTTTAGTCTCTCCACCGTCAACGACCACAAGAAAATCATAGGCGAGAAACCAGACGCCATTCCGGCATTGGTGGAGTTGCTGCGCACCGGAACCCCGCGGGGCAAACGAGATGCCGTCTCGGCGCTCTTCAATTTAGCCATTTTCAAAGATAACGCGCTCAGAGTGGTGGAGGCCGGCGCGGTGCCTTTCCTCGTGAAACTTTTGGGCGACGATGAACAAGAACGGCCGGGGCTGTCGGACGACGCTTTAGCGGTGCTCGCCGTTTTAGGCGGGCAAAGACACGGTCTCATTGCAATCAGCCAGGCCTCTGCAATACCCATTTTAGTAGGTCTTCTCCGTTCGGCTTCTCCCAAAGGAAAGGAAAACTCCATAGCCGTTTTGCTTGCCCTCTGCAAAAATGGAGGCGGCGTCGTTATAAACTCTGTTCTCAGAATACCTTCCTTGGTGCCCTCATTATACGCGCTCCTCACCTCAGGTACTCCTCGCGCTAAGCGAAAGGTGACCTCTTTTTTCAAGATGCTACAGAGGTGGGAGCACTCAAGAATTCCTATTGATGACTCATTCACTACCTATTCTGCACATTCCAGAATCGCGATCACTGCCACCGCCCCCTTGCGGTAGTCTCTCTTTCTTTTTTCTTGTAATTTGACAAAATAGTAAATTGATTTACGTATTCTTCGAAAATGGGTTACAGATATCATTCTTCAAAACAATGAGTTACAGATATCATTCTTCAAAAAAATGGGTTAAAGACATTTTGTTCATTACGAATGTTTTTAAATTGTCTTCTTGTTTTTCGTTACGGATTGTATTGGATTAGTCTGGAATGCTCCAATGTCTATTTTTCAGGTTATGGCAACAGTATAGACTTAGAATACCAGCATACGTATAAAGTGTGAACAGTGTTTTGCCTTCAAAAATTGCATTTGAACAAATTTAGAGGATTTTTTCTTTGTTAAATGTTCATGGCAACCTGCTAATCACTGTATGTATTTACAAATAATGTGATTGAGAGTTTTTCCTAATAATGGAATGGAATTTATTTCCTAGGATTGAATCTGAAAAATCATTACACAACCCACTGCATTTTTTTCTGGCCTCCACTATAGGAGCTCAAACAACGGGACAATGTAAAGTGTAGATTCATTCCATAGAGTTTGGAATCCATGTACACCCGTCCCGTACAAGAGTTATTTGAGCCTCTTCAGTGGACTTTTTTTCCATAATTTAGAAGTTTAATCATTGCCCTTTCAATAGGTGCTCACTTTTTTCACCAAGTTGTACTAACTCCCAAATTGGGTATGTTCACATGAGAGCAAATAATTACGAAAATCATCGATATGGTTACCGTTACGGATACAATAAGTTGCCCATCAAATGACAAAATATATTTTATTTAAAAATTTATCATAAATTAAATATATATTTAATTATAATTTTTTAAGATTTTATTGTATTTAATAAAAATTATTTAAATATAACCATACGGCAAAAATCTAGTTAGAGAGATTTTGACTCGCCTTAATTAGCGTGCAACAACTAATTGCCGAAGCTTGCAAGTTTCAATGATCCTTAAAGATAGGGGTAAGTCGCTTTTGCTACCTACTACACTAATCTTTAAGTGAAAGTTTAAAAACTCATAAAACGTAAGGTTAAGTTGATTTATCCACTTAAAGATAAGCTTAAAAGAAAGAAAAAAACAAGATTCAATTTTTTTTAAGATTTAGAATTATATGGAAAGAGCACTTGTAAAAAGAAGTTTTTTTTCTATAGATTATTAGTTGAGTATGGGATATAAAGGTTGGAAAATGAGGCAAGTAAGAAGAAGTATTAGAGTGCAAGTAGAGATCCACAACTGGTGAGGGGGATGAAAATATAGTAATTGTACATTATAAAATGTTCAATAGGTTTTAGTAGAGTAGATTTGAGCAAATTAGAAGGATTTTGTGAACAAATGTGAGGTTTTGAGAGAAGTTGGCCTCTTATATGACATTCAACTACATTGTTGACATGAAGCCTTTTAAAGCAAATATGATATGTACACTTTGTCAAATAGTTTTTATGCATCCTATGTTGAAACCTATCACATAAGGAAAACTGCCAAGGTGGTTTACCTAGAAAGGAACTTAGATACTATGACCTCATCTACTAAAACAAAAAAACCTCATATGCAAAAGCAATTTATGAACCCGTACATTAGATGAAAAAGGTTCAAACTTTATCTAATGTTGGTTCTATCACAATAAACATGTTTATGATTTATCAAATAGATTATATATCATGCCCCCACCAAAGAAAGAAATAGATCACAATATTTAGTTGGATTGCAACATTTAAAGTCTACAAGAATAAAGTAAACATGGACATCAATTCTAATAAGGAGATCGATTAAGATTATAAGAATAAACAAGAGCAACGATTTCCTTGAATTAAAGATATTTAATTAAAATTAAATTAAAAGGGTTTCAGGCCACCAATTAAGAGGAATAGTTGTGACTCTTCCAAAAAGGAAGAAATAATGAAGAGGTGTGACTCCCTCAAACTTGAAGATATAAAACGGCGAGCATTTTATTTGAGAATGATATCCATAACATCATTCAATAAATCAATTAAAAATAAATATTATGTGACTCCTTCTAATGTGGAAGGTTGTGACTCATTCAAATATGAAAGGTTGCGACTCCCTCAATAATAAGATATAAAAGGGAGATCATTTCCTTGTGGAGAAATCATCAATGGGGAATAAATTAATCAATCAATTTGAAAATAAATTATTATCCTCAAAAGATAACAATGAAGGGTGGTGACTCCTTCAAGAAATGGATATAAAGGGAAATCAATTCATTGACATTCAATCAACAATCACAGCTCATCTATCCATCAAGAAATCAAGCAATCAAAATATCAAAAAGATTAATCAAGCAAACAACAATAAGCCCATCAAATCATTCAAGCATCAAAATCATTCAATCATCAAATCATTCAAGCATCAATCACTCAATCATCAAAACATTCAATCATCAATTCATCCAAAAACACACATTGAAAAATCAAATGAGAAATCAACTATCAAAATATCAATTCATGCAACAATAAATATATACTGCAGATGATAGGTCTAGATAATGGCTTATTTTCTATTGTTTTTATATCTATTTTAAGATACTTTTAAACATATTCTCCAAACAATGTTAATACACTATGCCATCCTTTTATATCCATTATGTAGACTTTAACCTTAAATATGATGATGAAATTATGGTTATAATATATTAGTATTATATGGTTTATATGAACATTTGTATGGAATGTTGATGGAATACTATGAGTTAATTGTGATAGTTATCCTTGTGTATATGTTTTGTGGAATTAACTTGTTTGTAGCTAAAGAGGAACCATAGTGCAACAGTTACAGGATGAACTCATAGCAAAGGGAATGATTGGACATCGAAGCAGGGGAAGCTCTAGGTTAAGCTAAACGTGGTGATCGTTGATTAGAGGCACTTAATGAAGATTGAATGTGTGTTATTATAACTAGTTTAATAAACGTTGAAGAAGAGGTCTCCTTCACTTATGAAATTTTGACAAGTGGTTGTATGTTTTCATACAAATTTGTTTTGACAGAGTTCTAGTTCTGATATGATTCTCTTTCCTTTTCAGTTATAGGTTGAATAATTCAAGTCTTAATTCTACGCTCTATTATCTGGGAGTGGAGTTAATGATTTCAGTTATTTGTTGCTTTCAACAAAGATTCCCTCGGCTTGTATATAGCTATTGGTTGAATCCGTAGGATAGCTGATTTTCAATAGTTTTATGTTACTAGTTACTTTCAGTTTCAAGACATGAAAAATATTCCAAATAATTGAGTCCAATCTATGGAAAGATCTTTTGTAATCTTTACAATATGCAATGAATGGATTTAATCTTATGGGATGTATAGAATCTATTAGTTAGATTGAGTTTAGTTAAAGTGGGGACAGTTACTTGAGCAGGCCACTCAAGGTATTGTTCTTCACTTCACCTTTTAGTTATTTATTTTTGTTAATAACTATTATTAGTTTATCATTGTTCATGAATCATATGCAAGTTGATTAGAATTTCATTTCTTCTTATTATGAATGAATGCTTGTGAATATGCATGTAATGATTATTAGTAGCACTCTGGAGGACAGTTTAGTTGAGTCATTAGTTTTTATTAAGTTTCCAGTTAATACAATATCATTTTATTAACAACAGTTCAGTTATAGTCTTTACTGTAGGTACCCATAGCAACTAGTTCCGGTTTATGCTTTTATTGTTTTGTAGATCTATGAATTTCTAGCAAGTAGAATAACTTAAGTAGGGTAGTTTAGATAGTTTTAAGTCCATGAAGGCATATATAATGCTCCACCATCATAAGCTTACAAGCCTTCGGTTGACAATTTAATGTGGTCTTAAGCAATGTAAAGTGGATTGTTCAACCAATTAAACCTTTGAATTGAGTAGATTCTACCAAGTTTACAATACATTAGCTTAGACTCTACAACAAAAAATTAATTCAAACAACAATCATTGATAAAAGCATATAATTATTAATCAAGGATTGTATTTTTGATCCATCAAGAAATACAAATCAATAGTCTAGCAAATATATCAAGCTATCATTTTTGTGAATTTTAGGTAGTATTTGAAAATTGGACGAGGTTCAGGCTCACGAGGTGGGCTAAGGGTTGGAAAGATGACGTCTTTTCATACCCTTGAAAAGCTAGGGATGAGGTCCTTGGTATTGTCAATATTGAGTTAGGGACATGGTCCTTTAATTCAACAATTTTATAAGGTATTTTCAGGGAATTCATGATTTAACTCCTTGGGTATTGTTCTATGATCTATTGATATGATTATTATCATAAATTTTTAATCTTTGATAAAATTATTATCATATTTTGAATAAATACTATTGTTTTAAAGAATATCCCAAAAAGGGGATATTACATTGGACAATTAAACTTGTTAAAAAATCATAAATTTTTGAACAACACAAAATAGCTTTATAAGCAAAGAAAAATTATTCACAAACCTCTCAAAAAAATTGTACCGACAATTTAATGTGATTGCACCAACCAAAATTATTCCAGAGTAAAGTAAATACCATTATTTAACAAGTCATCATAGAACTTAAACATACAAATGAGGCTTTAAAAAGAATATTTAAACCCTTATGTTAGGTGTGTCAAGAAGCCTTGTGAATCAAAAATAGTTTGCACACATGGGTATGTGCAAGAAGTTGGGTCCACAAAATGTTCAAAAAGTGGAAATGTTTATCCTAATTTCAGAATTTTTCGTAGTTGGACTAAAAATTTGAAGCACTTACACATTGAATCTTTAAAAAGTTCAGTAATATTAAACTTAGTATTTTGAATCTAGTTTCCAAATATGTAATTTATTCTAATACTTAGATGATACAAATTAATTTCTAATAGGCATGTGTAGCATCATAAATTGTAACCCATGACAATTTCATACTATGTTTTGCTCCCCCTTAAATGTATGGACCTAATTGTACACCTAATTTCCTAAATTATGTATTTTGCGGCCCATTTGAACATTTACGAACAAATTGCATGTAGAGAACCAAAGAATTCATTTAATATTTTGTCCCTGACACCTTAAGTCATACAAAATAAGGCTAGGACCTAGTCGCCTAGGGTGACTAAGTCCCCTATTTTAACTCCAAAATTAAATATGTCAGAGTCGACATTTTGTTATTTGAATTTCAAATGTCCAAAGTCAACTATTAGGATTTAATTTTTGGGAAATTAGAATAATTGTGTATAAATACTTAGTTATTGCACTATTTGAAAACTAACAAGAAGAATTGAGCAAGAATTATTGTCAAGAGAATTATCAAGAGCATTATTATCAAGTCAAGAGTATTCATTAGAATATTTATTGCAAAAAGTCAAGATCAAAGCATCATGCCAAAGTGTATGTGAGTTTGTTCATGTATATGTTACCATATTGTTTGTGAGATCTAACCCTTGTAGGTCTTCAAGCAAATCAAGCCAACTACAATTGAAAGCCTTGAGGAGCTCTTGTATGACTTCAGTCCTTCAAGGAAGCCATTTTTGGATGGTGAGTTGTAGTTTATTGTTCATTCATCATTCATTTTATCATTTAGCCTTATCCCTCAAAAGGATAGGCTCTCTTTCATTGACATTGTCATTGCGGAAGTGGAAACACTAACATGGGGTTTGATTGAAGCAAGCCCCTATGTGGCACAACCTTTCTCCTCTCTTTGAATGTGCAAGTTTTAGATCTGAAGAAGATTGGGAGAAGCTTGAAGGTTGATTGTTCATTATTGCATTCAAAACCCTACACCTTGACAACTTATGAAAACTTGGTTGTATTTGGACCCGATGAAGATCCGACAATGGGACAAGTGGAAAAAGAAGGCTCAAATATGGCATCAGAGGACTATAAAATCAAATTCATAATTCCTCTACTAGGACATAGTCACCCAAGACAACATGGTCCTTAGAAATCAACCCCAAATTTATATCATAGGTGCATAGTACTTTGTTTAGTCCATTTCTAAAGTTGAAGAATTTCTCTACGTGACTTTCTAGATTTGCTATGTTTGCATCAGAATAGTTAATTGCATCATTAGCCTAGTCATTTCATTGTATTTCATTCTCGATTCCATTCTAGATTTGGTCAAGGGAAAGTTGACTCACCTTTCAGGTTGCAAGTCAGTCTTATACCTTGTCTAAATTTATCAAACCCCCTCTACCTCAAATCTTAAATGAAAATTTATAGAAAAATCAAACCAACCATTGAAATCATAAGTTGAGAGTATCCCTAGGATTTCACTTTTTCTTTATTTCATTTTGGTATTACAGGTGTTCAAAAATTGGTATCAGAGCTTGAGGAAGATCTTGGAATTTGAACACATGGCAGATAAAAGATTTCTTATTCCTCTAGAAGAAATTCTTGTTGAACATATTAAAGAAGATTGTATCTTAGATAATGGTGAACTTGAAATTGCTCTTGAAGATCTTGATAGAATTGAAGAAGAAAACAAGGATTTGAAGGAAATCTTGAAGGAAGCAAATGAGTGCATCAAGAAATTCAAGGAGAGATATAGAGAAGTTAGTGATCAATTGAAGAAAGGAAATGAGGACATCACCAGACTAAAAGAACAAGTGGAAGAAAAGAGGAAAATTGAAGACTGATAGAAAGCTGAAATCCAAAGAAATATGGATGAGTGTGCAAAGCCTGGACAAGAAGTGGTAATTCTAAAATCAGATCTAGAAAAGGAAAGAAGACATGAGGATTAATCATGACAAGTTCTACAATGTTGGATGAATTGATTATAGGACATAAACCCTATAAGGACAAAATTGGTTTGGGATTTGAAGAAGGATAAAGTTCAAAAGTAAATTAGACTTCTAACAAGATTGACAATCAAAGGAAGACTCAAAGCAATGGTAGATAGTTCAAGAATCAAAGAAGCAATACCGGAAGGACTCCTATTAGACAACCTAATGCTCAAAGGTACTCATCTTTTAATGGCATCTATTATTCCTGTAATAGATTTGGACATAGGACAAAAGTTGTAAAAATACAACAAAACAAAATGATGGATATAGTCAAAATGCTTTATCATTCTCTGGTCAATGTTTTAAGTGCAAAAGAATTGGACATAAATCTATAGAATGCAAAATTCAGATGTTGAACAAAATGAACTATCCCTTTAAAGGTTACTGTTATCACTACAATTTATTTGGAAACAAGGCTAATCAATGCAGATATAGATTGAATAAAGGAAAAATTGGATGGAATAATATTGTTTGTTATATTTGTAGCAAACCCGAACACCTTGCTAGAGATTGTAGAAGCAAAAATATGAAAAAGGACTATTTGGTAAAAAGATATGAACCAATCATTAAGATTGATCCAACAAAAGTTAAGAAGCAAATGGAAAGGATAAGGAGAAAGGAAGGAGAATATAAGAAGCAAGGAGGACTAGAAGTTTCAAACTCATCTATACCATCCCCTGATGCAGATAATCCCATCAAAAATAAATCTAGGTAGTGGCTAAGGGGGAGCAATAATCAAAAAATTTAATATCCCCTTTCGATATATGATGTCATGTCATGAAATAAATGCAATTATTGCAAATAATGAATTCAAGATCTCTTGGGAAAGGAATTTTAAGTGGACATGTGTGAAGATGGAATATTGCAGAGTTTGAAAAGACAAAAGTACATGCATATTTTGAGGACATCTGTTTGCGATCTGAAGCATTTATTGTTGAAGCAAATGGGATCAAAAAATAAATTTAAGTGCATTAGAGAGAAAAATCATTCGATGAAAGGCATTTGCAAAAAAGAAGTAGAGTGTGGAGCAAGCTTGAAGAGTCAGAAGCATTTCCATACTACAAAATTTCAAAATTTAGCTTTGGTGTGCAGGTGAAAGGTAAGTGATTATTGCTATACATTACTCTACCAATTATTCATTGAATTATGTTGAATGTGATGGATACACCTCAAGTTGTAGATAATTCAAAAATATTGGAATCACAAATTAAATGGTACCTTGCTAAAACCCTAGAACTTGACCCTTTGGGTGCATTTTCAGAAGTCCCCCTTGGTGTTATTCTGATTGAATATATTGGGATATACATTCATAGGAAGTTGGAAGAACCTTTTTATGGAAAGTACTCACACTACGGTTTGAAGAGTTAATTAGAGAAGACTATAACCTGAAACCGGAACACAATGTACTAACATAGATGAAATTGGATGTGTGGCATTAGTTTCCTAACTTTAGAAATGAAGAAAAATGCATTAGATTGGCATTGAGCAGGTTTCATGATCAATTTGTGTGGCTTAATGATTCTCATATGATAACCAAAGAAGCAATTAGAGACATTACTAGTTTGTCTTCCTCTAGACCTACTCCAGTATGCAAATATGATAAAAGAAAAGGATTGATGAAGAGTACAGGTACTAAAATTACTAATCTAGCAGTTCAGTATGCGAGTATAATTATTGCACATTTGATCTTTGGTGACAATGATGTCGCTTCCACCAACATTGACATAGTGTTAGAGATGGTTGACAAAAGAATCAAATATGATCTTTGTGAGTTGCTCTGAAAATAGTTATTGGAGAACTTGAATGATATCAAGAAGGAGAATTGCACATTTAGGTACAAAACCTTGATAATATGCCTAATATTTTACCTTATGAAGGAAGCACTTGTTGTAGGAGAAGTTGTTTAGGAGAATACCAAACTAGTTGTGCATAAAATTATGGAAATAATGAGAAATATTGGAGATTTGGATGCATAAAGTGATGCCCTTGCTACATTCTTTGGAGAATTTCAAACAAGAATGAATAGAAGGCGAAGAATTTCAAGAGAGCTAGAGACAAGATATAAGAGTGACATAACATTTATGGTATCCATTGATTTCTATATCATTAAGGAAATTAAACCTAGAATGATATGGATTCCTAAGCTAGGCTATGAAATTGAGAAAGATTATGTTGCTGGATTTATTGAAATACTAATTAATAGCCCTAGAGAATACTAGCAAACCAAGATTCAAAACCTATATTGAAGTAGCTTGAGAAATTCATGAGAAATCTGAGTTGATTTGTGGTAAATCAATGACTCGCTTTGGAGAAAAGAGAAAAGTTACTGAGGTTCATGCATTAATTGCTTAGACAAAGCCAACTCCTAGAAGACTCAACCAGCTAGCCAAAAGAAAGGTACATTTTCAGTTAGCTCCTAAAGCATACACTAGTTCTTCATAGTCTATTATGGAAAGCACAAATTCATTGAATAATAAATTCAAAGAACTGAAAAGTCAAGCAATAAGTGAAATGGTCACTTGGGTAAGAAAAAAAGGATTGTTGCAAATTGAAGAATGATGCAAGTGTACATAAAACAATGAACTTAACAAACTGAAAGAAGTTTAAGACTGTGAAAAAGAGGCCAGAAATCTATTCTCATTTTGTTGGACATGGCTTGATGCAATTCAAAGATGTTGAAGATACAATTGAGACACAAATAAAATATGTATCTAACTCTTTTGATCTTGCTCTAGATTGGGATGATTAGATTGTAACAATATACATCTTCTTACAAGGAGCTACCATGCATTATTCACCCAACAATAAATATCTAAAAACATACATGAAAGGAGATACAATTTTTTTTTTTAAATATGGAACATGCTCTGCATAATTGTTCCATATAATATAACAAAACATTCAACATATAAAAATAATAAATATTATTCTTGAACCGATGACTCCTCCCTTATAATTTAATCAAGGATAACCAGTGTTTAGCTTCCACTATATAATCCTTTCATAGGATGTGAAGACTTACTAAATAATAAATCATTTGAGTTGCTAGCATTTGAACCATATTCTCCACTGTGAGTCTATATATAATAGGCTATATTAAGGATTACATAAAACCATCCTTCATTTTTATTTTCATAAATGTTAACAATATAACTCTATTATAGAACTTTTTATTTTTGTTTGAGCTTATTTTCATCATTTGAGGCAAAACAAGATTAACTCTTTTCTTTCAAGGAATTAAAAAGTTAAAACATAGAAGAACATACCTATGCATGCAATGCTAATCTGCACTCTTTCACCCAAATGCTAACACCAAGCTTCTGGAAGGAAATAAATTAATAATCTTCTCTATTCTTCTAATGATGGCCTTTTCTAAAACTGAAATATTCTTCCAACATGTAACATAGAAGGCATAATACTCCTCCAATTAAACTCTTATCCAATAAGATATAAGATAGTCAATAATAGATCCTTTAACAACATGAAAACTCAAATGTTGCAAAGTAGATAGAGAGAACAATAGGACCAAATTGTTTGAAACATAAACATCACATGGACCACAAAAGAACCATAACATAGTATTTTCATGAGTGGAAAACCCTCATAGGTATTAAAAAACACTCGGTAAAATGCCTCACTGGCTTAATCAAAACCTGTTGTTTACAGAGCCTCATTGGCTTAATCAAAACCCATTGTTTACAAAGCCTCACTAGCAAACACAATTGCCTCACTAAAAAGGTACAACCTCACTAGCTTTTCATGTTACTATAGCATCCCTGACATTCATGGTAGTAATTGCATCACTGGAAAAACAACATTTCTCATCAAATAATATTATAAACAATAATACAGAGTATCAC
Source organism: Sequoia sempervirens (assembly GCA_007258455.2). NCBI lineage: Eukaryota > Viridiplantae > Streptophyta > Pinopsida > Cupressales > Cupressaceae > Sequoia > Sequoia sempervirens. Next base: position 340,469 of record VDFB02019162.1, on the reverse strand, counting down.
CTCTATTTCACTGAATAACACTTCTTGTTTGTCTCATTTCTAACTAGAAACACAAGAACCTGAATGTATAAACAATTAAAATCTACACTTAAAGTGCTCACTCATTGCTCATTTTATATTTGTTCATCAATTACTTACAACAAGATAATTTAACAGTAAATGCAAATCATATAATATGGCTATGTGATATCAGCATGATAATCAACCAACATAATAACATTTCTTGAGATCATTTAATAAACTTTAAAAGTTGCACATAACTGAAAGCATCACCGAATGGTTGTAACCACCATAAAGATACATGTCTCCAAAGATAAAGTCCTTTGCAAGGCTCACTTTTATCTTTGCTAGCTCAAGATACAAAACATAACAATGACCCATGAAACGTATGAAATATGGTTTACAAAACCCTTCAAAACTTTTGGAATAGTAGATAACAATATAAGAAAGACAAATCAAGATACACACAACCATAGTGGACTGTCACAAAGCATAAAACCCTGATAATAATGAATGAAAGGTTTACAATAAAATCATCAAAACCAGAACAATGACAAGATAGTGTTTTCATAATCATTCACAAGATCACATAGCTGCCATTGTGCTGCCATTGTGGTCTCTTTGCTTTAACCAAACATAACTTTTGTTTATACCTAGTCGACACTTTATGCAAGTTGTGTGTATACACTTAACACAGGACAAACTCAAATGTCACATATAACCCGAGTCCCCAAGTCAACACTAGAAAGAACAAGACACGACCTATTCATAGACTCTTAATCAATATGCTAAATGGTTTAGACCTTATGCCCTAGTAGTGGGTAACTTGCAAACCAAAACAACAAACCCTCTATTTTTAATTTGAATACAATAATAACCCTTTGAATTAAATTATGCAAATTGAAAAAAGGTTTGTAACATCCCGTGACTCAAGAATAACAAAAGATAACACAATATACGCTAATGGTGTGCCCTAGCAATAGGGTTTTTGAAGACTCTAGACAATAAACCCGTGAGATAAAGGAAAGACATACCCTTGCTACAAATGGACCATGGTTGTCACAATAAAGACATTGAAAAGAAATGATACCCTAATTCGACATAATAAACCTTTGTGCAAAATATGGAAAATCACGAATATAACAAAGGGAACCCAAGCACAAACAATTTTTTTTGAAAGCTATGTGACCATGACCAATACCATTTCTAGATTAACCAAATACCACAAAGAGTAGGGATTTGAGTTACCAAAATGAGCAACATTGAAAACTTTTACTGTCTATGAAACCTTGAAACCATTTTCTAAATTGTCAGCCGCAAAACGCCCATTTCACCAAGCTTTGCCAAACTTCTTCCAAGTCATAACTTCAAACTGTCCACGACCATCGCTGTCAAAGAATCTTTTTACATCTACTGCTCACTAAGCCTTGACTCATTTCATTTTATAAAACCCTAAGTTTTTTGCATATTCACCCTATTGATGGTCAAAATAACACAACAATGTTAAACAAAATATTTCTACTCTATTTCTCTTGAAAAAGATAACTGATCTAAAACCACCTATCTTCCAAGGTCTCTATAGTTGGTTCTCAACTGTGCTGGTGTGATTCAGTAGCCAATGCAATTGTAATATTCAAGGGGCCTGCTGGTAAAAAGGAATACAAACTGCATCATACGAATTAATCTACATTTTGGGGGGGTAAATAAAATAAAAAAAGATAGAACAGGGCTTTAGAACAAAAAAATATGAATATAAATCTCTTTACATCCAGACATGTATCTTAACAATGAGTGTTCCCTCAACTAACCAAAACTACAAAAATGATGGAATCCATAGCATGACCTATACTATTGCATACATTCATAGTGCAAAATTCAATAACCATAACCATTCAACAAAGCTTCATTTCAAAATCAAAACATATCATCAACTCATAGCTAAAATTAATAGATCAATAGATATAAGTAAATTCCATTCACAGATAACTCAATGAAATAGTCTTAGATCCGGATTCTTCTATTGATTTGCATCAAATAAGAAACAATTACACAAATCATTCACTAGCATACAAATGACTATGATTCAATAACATTATCACTAAGGCCGAAACTTGAAAATGACATAAAACTGTATAAACTGTAAAGAGTATCTTAAAGTATCTTGCTTGAAAACTTATAAAATCTTAAAAGTATGACAATCCTATCTGCTATCTCTCTTAGGTGACTAATCCTTTCTTTAATCAGTTGAACTTTACAAAATGGAGAGCCAAATTACATATAGACAAGCTTTTCATCAATTCCTCTCAATTCCTCTCAATCAAAAATTGAGATCCACCAATTAAGGAACTTGACTAGAACTACATGAAGTGATTGCACTGGCTCATATTTAGTTCAAGGGTTGATGAATTTGTTACAAAAATATAACACACCAAGAGGGAATGTAGATCTGTTGGGGATCTCCAGTTGAAGTGAGGTCAATATCCTACAAAATAGGAGAGAAGAGAGGGAGTTGTCCAGCTGACCATGCCATTAGGTGTCCATCAGGAACAACATGTTCGACTGCCACCTCACTCCTGTGTATTTTGGTCAAGAAGGTACTCATCATAGTTGGTGAACCCTTGTTGGAGTATGTCTGCATAAGGCCCATCTACCCAATTATCTTTAAATTTGATTCTTTTCAATTCTCTAGAGGCAAACCCTTGCATATCTTTCAATTTAATTAACTCTATCAAAGCAACCTTCACTTCATCCTTGATATCCATGAGTATATCAAGCAACAAGTCATCACCATCCTCCTCTTTCTGCATCACCTCCTCAAACCTTTTATTCCATCTTTTCTTTAATTTATCAAGAGGAAGACCTTCCTTCACAGGGATATCTAGATTAACCAAAATGGAAATCACTGCTTCCAATTCATCAATCTGCTCAATCAGGTCTTTACTAGCTTCTTGAACTTCATTTCTATGTAACAAATAAATGAATGTGGATTTGAACCTGATAATGTTGATTGTCTTTTCAATGAAGTCCACATTGTCCTCATCGAGGATAGACTATTCCAAGAGAGTTTGCTTTGGCAACTTGTTGATGTCTTTTAGCTTCTTTGTATTCTCTCTATACTCATCCTCTTGTTTCCCCAGGACTTTAGCATGTGAGTTCATGTCTTCAACTAACTCCCATGCACCCTCATGTGCCCTATAACTGTCCACAAGCAGCTCATCCACCTCTTGGTTCAACCGATCTATCCATCTATCAAGCATTCAAACTTTACTCCTCATTTGCAAAAGATAATCAACCTCCTTCTTACTTAACAAAACTAGTGTTTCTGAAGCAATAGATTGAGAGGAAACAGGGGTAGATACATCCTTTAGGAACCTATGCAATTGGTCTAATTGAGCCTTAAGCTCATCTTTTCTTTATTTCTCCTTTATCATCCTGGATTTGGTAGAGGATGCCACTATGTCAATAAGGTTCATCTGCTGATTTCTTGTTGGTTGCCCCAAATTAACCGTACCCAACTGATAATCAATCAACTGCATATCTTTCCTATTCTTGTCTACCATTGGAATGGCACATTCAACTATGATTTCACTTGCATATGTTAGCTTTGTAGAATGAAGGACACTAGCCTTTTTCTTGGGCCTCTCTTTCTCTATTTCTTTCATCATGTCTTCCCAATTCAAGGGTCAAGGTTGGACTACTTGTTTCCTTTCAAGGTTGAGTTTCAATCATTTTGGAGCAACAAGAGTGGTAACCACTTGTGTGGAAGAAGAAGTAGTAGTGGTAGAGGAAAGAGGTTGCAAAATGGTGGTCCTAGGTTGAGAATCAACCTCTCGTGCTTCTTCTTTTGCAAGCCTTTCAGTTTCAACTTTCTCCCTTTCCTCCTCTAATCTCCTCTGTTCTAATAGGTCTTCTCTTTCTTTCAACATATCATCCCTTTGTTTTTCTAATTGTTTGACCTTATCCCATGCTTTCTTAAATTCTTGCTTATGTTTAGCAAGTGCTTCTGCCTCCAACTTCTTAAGCAAGCATTCCTCCTCATCCTTCTTTCTTCGAGCTTCCTCAACAATCTTGAAATTGGCCTCAAGGGCTTCTTTCTCTCTTCTTTGTTGAGCTTCTTCTTCTTCCAACTTATGGATTTTCTGCAACATAGCTAACTTATCCCTTTCTTCTTTAATCTTCAATTCTTGTTCTTTTGTTGTTGCAGCAAATCTTCCTTTTTCCTTTTGTTTCCTTGCTAGCTCTTATTCTTTAGCTCTAGCTTTAGATTCTTGTTGCCTAGCAAGTTCTTGAACCTTGGCATTAGCCTCTAATTCCTGTTGTTTAACCAATGCATCAACTTGTGCCTTGGAATCAATTTCTTTTTGTTTGGGAAGTGCCTTAGCTTGTGCCTTGGCATCTACTTCTCTCTTGGCATCTTCAAACAACTTCCATTGATCCTCCTCTGTCAAAACATACTCTTCCTCAACACTTCCAACATTCTCTGCAGACACAACTTTGGGAGGCTCATCATCTAACTGTGTAGCTTCTGAATCTGAATTGATATCATGGATCTCAACCTCATGCTCCTTTTTTTATCTTTTTGAGCCTAATCATGAAGGCTTCTTTAGTGGATTCTTTTGGAAGGAGCAGTTGAGATGAAGTTCCTTCACCAACAGTAGTAGTTTCTTCTCCTTGTGATTTAGGGATATCCTAAGCTGGTACTATTGGATGACACTCCTCCCCATAGTTAGGAGGGAGAAACTCCAATGGCTCCTTAGGAGTTGTCTTTCTCTTCGTTCTTTTGTATCCTTGGGTACCTGCAACTTTCCTCTTATTAGAAGTTTGAGCCTTTGGCTCCTTGATCCTCATTACCACCCACTGGATACTTTGATCCATCACTACCCTTGCAATTTGATTAATATCATCGGACTCTTCCTCATCCCAATTTTTTGGATCCAAGTCCTTGGTACCTATGTTTTCAGCCTCATACTAGGCATCCAAGGTTACACTATCATCTGATAATGTATCAGGAATATCTTCCTTCACCCCATACTCAATCATTAATGGGATGGGAAACCTTTCATAGTTCCTCCTTCTAACACCATATTCATCTTGTAGATCAATCCTAAAATATTCTAGAAAATTGAAATGCTTCTCAAAGACAATATGGAGCAAAGCATTCATCCTATGTTTAGGATTAAAATGCTTCCGAACTGTATATAAACCCAATTTCAAATAAATTAATTCATCACAAATTGCCTTAGCAGCCACATTATGTGCACAACTATACTCTCCTAACTTCATGGAAAATTAATGACAACTAGTCTTGTGCTTGCTAGAAAATTTTAGATTGACTCATATGGCCTAATAGATGAATTCCATAAGGACAATTTTGTTACTACAACATCTTAGAAGCAAATGAGGATGGCCATCAAAACCAACCAACCTAAAGTAAGTAAACTTGGGGTATTGGATGTACCAATTTCCCCATTCTACAACGAATGCCATGGCTTCCCTGCTTAATCTATATCCTACATCACTTGTCAACCGGTTAATGATAACATACAAGAATGCATCATTAACCCTTCTATAGTGCAATTCTGATGTTTGCAAAGTTAGTTGTTCATAATGATCCCACACTTTCTTCTGTCCAAGGGATTCTCCCTATACCCCAACTGCATTCAAACCAGGGAAAATGCCCCTCCTTACAGTTGCATACACTACATAAGAAGGCATGAAGAAACTCTTTGTTTGCCCCACTCTAAGCATCTGATTATGTAGGCTCTCTGAAAAAATCATTGGCCAATCAAATTGGTACTTTCCATCCAAAATGGTTTGAATGAATGGAAACATCCATTCCTTGAAGTGTGAAGAATCTTTCTTTCCGAACACTCTGGAAAGCATCATGATTATGTCACCAATCTCCTTACTGAAATCTCCTCTCTTTGGCTAATCAGGAAAAGCTTAGTCAAGGATTTCTTTTCCACCCTCATCCATTTCTTGTTCATGTGCATCCTATTAGCTTCCTTGTGGTTGCTATATAATTGTAATGCCTCTACTTCATTTAGTTGTTTGGGGTTCTATGGTGTAGGTGCATCAAACATGAACCTTATCATTTGAGGAGTGAGTCCAATGATGATATTCCCTTGTAGGTACACACATTGCCTTGTTGTTGGGTTGTAAGCTCCTGTTGCAATAAGTATGAGCTCTAGACATTGAACTAATAGAGGAAAGAGGGAAACATGTGCCAATCTAAATTGAACAATTCTTTTTGTTCTCCCTATTGCATCCTTTGTGAAAGTTTCTTCAACCAACTCCTCATAGTTGAATGGCCCTAAGTTTGTATCAGTGATATTAGCCCAGTTAGAATCCACCTTGCTAGCTATAAGAGTGGGACTCTTATGCTTGTATTTCAAGGTGTAAGGGAGCTGCTCCACCTTTATCTTCTTAGGCTTTGCTAGCCTTTAACTTTCTGCAACTTGGCTCCCCCTTTGAGAAGCTTCTTCGGATGATCTTGACATTTTTCACTCCTACAAAATAGTCTTATGATAGATCAACAAAGACTTGGAAACCGTTACATGGATATTACCTTTCATATCATCTTCTATTCACCTAAGGAAACTCTACATACTTAGTCAAATTTTGCATTTACTAGAAGTGGAGCCAAAAGAGAAACAAGAACATAAAGCCTTTTAACATAGGTGGGATCAGGATCAGAACGAGACCGAAACTGAGATCATAATGGAACCCAGACCTAGAACCAGTTGATGGTTCCAAGTTCATTTCCAACTCTGGTTCTACTTCTGCCAAAAGAATAAGGTTGTGTGGTGAGAATCAACACTCATCAGAAGTGAGATCATTTTGGGAATTAATTCTTATGCAAAGACTTATGGGATGAGTTCATTCTCGTATTCGCTTCCGCCAATTTATCATTCAAGCGAAGAACATCTTAAACACACAGTCACACTGACTTCAGACTTAGGTCACATGAAACCATAAGGGAACTTTAAATAAGGGATTCAACCTCACCCTTATTAGGAAAAAAATAGATTTGAACTTTTAGGACATGATATTGTAAAGGTCAATGCAAAAACCCTAGTTTGTGTGAATCGTCGACTTATAGAAATTAGGGCATCAAAACCCTGACGTCAAAACCAATAACTCGACAAGATAAAATGATCAAAGGGGTCGTCAAACAGATTGAAACACTTTTAAAGCACAAAAGACCCCTCAAAATGAAACCCTAGTTAAAAATAGGACACAGTAGAATGGACACGCCACAAAAACGACAGAAGAACGACAAAACAAATGGGAAAAGCCAAAAAGGAAAAACAAAAAAATGAGAGGAAAACAAAACCAAACCAATAACAACAAGCGAAACAAACATGGAAGCAAGCGAAGATCCTTGAAAGAAAGTCTTGCAAACGCGTGAAGAACACAGCAAACGACAACAAAAGGAAAACACAAACAGAACAGGAAAACCACCTACCTCAAAACACCACCAAGAAAGGTTGAACCTTCGACAAGAATCTGCTCAGCAACGCGTGCCCACAATCAAATTGTGCTCCTCTCAAAGTTACTCAAGCTCTGGCTCGTAAAAATGTTTTAGATAATGATTATGAGCTAAAATAACCTTGATTAAAGTTTAAAATCCAATTCACGTGTGTGAGGAGGCTGTAATTAATGCATTTAATGCAGTTGGTCAGGCGCAGAATCAGGATGGGAATGAGTATACAACCAATGTGTGAATTAAAGGCAAGGCAGACAAAGAATCAAAGTTGGAATAGAACAAGAAACCTTACCCAAGTCTCTTATCTAAATCTGAATCTGATTCTAGTCCTGTGATGGGGAAAAGACAACAAAGGGAATGGGGGTGGAATCAGAACCAAAACTAGAACTAAAACCTTTACAAAGTTTCGAGTTTGAATCTTATTCTGATTCTGCTCCCGACAAAGGAACAAACACTGAAACAAGAAAAGGAAAACAAAAGGAAACAGGACCGGGACAAAACCCATCCCAAGAAAGACGCAAATGAGGACAAAAACAAAAAGCAAATAGGCGGGAGTGGAATCAGAACCAAAACAGGATTCAAAACTTTCACAAAGTTCTAAGTTCAATTTCATTTCCGGTTCCTCATCCACTTGGGAGAAAACGAAACACAAGCAAACCAAAGACAACCCAAGGGAGAAACAGACCCAAGAGTGCAAGGAAAACCCAAAAAGACAAAGAAAAAAACAAGGCAAGGGTGAGGCTAGGACTAGAACCGAATCTGGACTTGGAGCCTTTGCAAAGTTCTGAGACCAATTTCCATTCTGGCTCTGTTTCCACCAGACAAAAAGGAACAAGGAATTAAGAGGAAAAAAAGAACAACTCCTAAGACCCAAACAAAAATGCCAAGGACAAAAAAACACAAGGGGGACTCATTTTGACCAAAAAAATGGGGTGGTTATGCAAGGCATAACAAGTGGCGACTCGACTAGGAAAATGGTTTACCCATTTTCAAGACACTGAAGAATTCAATCACCCAAAACCTCTAGTTTATGAATATTTTAACTCAAGTAGGATCAAATGTATTGAAAAAGGTTGAGCTGGAATCTCAAATGTAAATCAACATGAACTACTTTGAATCTAATTGTGTGTACGTATGGTGCATCTTTTTCCATAAAAACTTGATTTACCCCTAAACGACTATACCTAAGATTCAAGCTACATAAGTTGAGTCCTTTAAGTGTTGTACAATGATATCCTGGGCATTGCTCCGTTGCTAGCCAGGCGTCCATAGCCCCGAAAGAGATACCTCTAGTTCTCTCAAAGCATTGCTCTATTGCCAGTGATGCGTCCATAGCCCTGATAGAGATACTTGAATTACCCATTTGATATTGAGTTTTCCTTCTTTCAATGGTTCTCTTTTCTCTTCCCTTTAATTTATAGGCTTCACTTTTAGGAATTATTTATTAACTTTTCTCAATACTCAGATATAATTAATTTGAGATGTGGGTTAAGAACTACAGTGGACCTCATGACAGTGTTGGGAATCAGATTTTTCACTTGAATCTAAGATACAACCACCTTGAGAAAAATAGGCATCATACATAGACAAATGTTTTTATCTATTTTGTGATAGATTTCAATCATGGTTCATGAGATTGTTTACAATATACCTTATTCTTAATAACTTTTCAAACCATTTTTTAAAACAATCATAAGACACAAGTTTAGAATGAAATCTTTTAACAAACATACCTAAAAATACCTAAACCAATTTCTTTCCTAGTGCCTGCAGTATACTTTGAATAACAACCCCTTCATTCTGAAATGGAGGAAAATGAAGGTCCCTAGAAACCAAGACAAAACAAAATAAAACAACAGAAAGAAAACATAGGGAAAACAAACAAACAAACAACACACCAAAACAAAAAGACAACTAATTACATATATACAACCAACATAAAATCAGACCTTCATGGGCCAAAATAATGTTTGAGAAACTGACCATTGACAGGAAATGGAATAGGTTCTCCTATTAAAGTGCTCAAACGAAATGCATTCTCACCCATGATTTCAGCTATCTGATATGGACCCAACCAAAGCCAGTCAAACTTCTGGTGGTTCACGTTATTTTCTCTAGCCTTATCCCATAATAGTACAAGATCTGATATTCTAAAGGCTGTAATTTTTGCTCTTTTGTCAAACCAACATTTGAAAATAGCTTGATGTTTAGAGATTTTTTGTAAAGCAACATCTCTTTGTTCTTCCATATTTAATAAATTGGTTAGCCTAACTTCTATCCTATCATCTTTTGAATAGAATTCTTGCATGAACCTAAGGACAGGTATCTATAGATGTATAGGAAAGACCGGATCTTGGCCATAGACTAACTTGAATGGTGAATTCCCTAAGGCGGATTTAATGCGAGTTCTGTCTACCCATGAGGAAAATTTTAGTTGGGTATGCCAATCCCTAGGGTTGCTTTCTAACAACTTCTTAATCACTTCCAATAGATTTTTGTTAGTAGACTCTGCTACTCCATTTCCCTATGGGTAGTAATTAGAGGAATATTTAAATACTATCTTATGTTCATAGGCCCATTGAATGAAATCTATGGAAGAAAAAGCAGGGCCATTGTCACATACCAGGGAAAATGGTACTCCAAACCTCGTAATGATGCATTCATTGAGAAATTTGATGACCACATTAGTGGTGTTGTTTTTACAGGGCCGAGCCTTAGTTCAACACATGAAATAATCCATCGCTGTAAAAATAAATTTATGCCCTACAAACAAATTTGGATTAATGACTCCTACTAAATCTAACGCCCATTGGGAAAATGGTTTTACCTCATACACCGGCTGTAGGGGCATCGCTAGATTGCGTTCCCTAGATGCAGAAGTCTAACATGTATGACATGTCCTCATGTGTTGGTGTGCATCTCAGAATAGATGAGGCCAATAGTAGCTCGATCTGAGGATTTCATGTGCCATAGAATCAATTGATCCATGTTTGGTACCATGTTTTCCATGGAACTTTGTAATGGAATGTTTTGCTTGTTGTTGATCAAGGCAGTGTAGGTAGACACCCTCAAAATTTCTTCTATACAGAGCTTCTCCTTGAAGCATGTAATGCGAACTCTTTAGCCTCAGTGCTCTCCTCTAAGTGGTGTTCATTATGTCTGGGCATTTGTTATTCAACAACAGAAAAATCAAATCTGAGTACCAAGGATCACTTGTAAATGATTGTACTGTGTATTGTTGACAGGTGATCTTAGTATCAACATCTACCATTGCTTTGGATAAACCTTGGCCTTAGACTAGCTTCATTGGATGAATCTCAAGATCATACTCCTGCATAATGGCCATCCATTTTCCTTGCCTCTCCCCCAATTCGATCTGCATGAGGAGGGACTTCACAATAGGATCAAGAACTATGGAAATGGCCTGACTACGAAAGATGTAGTGTCTAAACTTTTTGACTACTCATACAAGTGTGAAGGATTGATTTTCAAGAGGTGGATATCTGACTTCTGCATTCTTAAATGGGAAACTCATAAAAGCAATAGACATTTCATCTCCCTCACCTTTTTCACTGCATCAAAACAACAACACATGAATGATTAGATGCAAAAGAATAGATATAAAAAGGTTTTAAGTAGTCAAGGCTGGTTAGAATTGGTGACTCTGAAATTGACTGTTTAATCCACGAAAAAGTAGATTTAGCTTCATTACTCCATTTTATCTTTGCATCCTTTTTCATCATTTCATTTAGAGGTTTGACGATCTCCACAAACCCAGATATAAATTTCCTTACAAAATTGATCTTTCCAAAGAAAGATCTCATTTCCTTCTTACTTCCTGGCATTGTCAGCTTTAGGATGGACTCAAATCTGTCAGGATCTATGGATATCCCCTTTTCTAATATTATGTGAACCAAGAGTTTCCCTTCAAAAAATTCGAACACACACTTTTTGGGGTTGAGACACACACCATAACTTATACATCTTTTAAGAACTTTTGTTAAATTTGCAACATGGTCTTCTTTGTTCTTAGAAAACACAGTTAAGTCATCCATATAAATAATGATACATTTTCCTATTAATTATTTGAATGCCACATCCATTGTGTGTTGAAAGGTTGTTCCAGCATTAATAAGACCAAACGACATCCTTCAATAAGCAAATGTCCCCCAATTGGTATTGAAGGCAGTTTTCATTCTATCTTCATAACTAACAAGAACTTGAATATATCCCAAATAGCCATCCAAAAATGACATCATCTGGGATCCATTAACAGTTTGCAACACCTCATCAATAGAAGGAAGTGGGTAATTATCCTTCTTTGAGGCCTTATTTAGATTTCAAAAAACAGCACACAATCTAATCTCACCATTTTTATTGCAAACAAGAAGCAAGTTAGCAACCCAAGTGGAATGTCGTACTGGAAATATTATCCCTGCGGACAACAACTTTTGTACTTCCTTGAAAATTAATCCATTGACCGAGCGCTGCTTTTGGTGAAAGGGCTTTGATTCTAGCTTCAAGGGTATGGTATGTGTGATCACTAAAGTATCAAAGGTCTTCAAATCCTTGTATCCCCAAGCAATTGCTGCAATTTCTTCTTTCAACACCTTAATCATTTTGTCTTTGATTTCTTCAGGACATGTTTTTCCTATATACAATTTCCTTTATGGACCTGAATCAGCCAAGTTGATAGATTCATACTTCCCTCCATCACTTTCTATTAGCACCCTTTCACAAGCCCAAGGGTCAGAGTCAAAGATCCTTTCCAAGGCTACCATCCCCTTGGGAATGTTGTTGCTTTTCAAATTGAGTATCCCTTATGTATCACAATTCTCAGGATCCAAATCTTTGTGGTCTCTTTCTGATTCATCAATAATCTTCCCTTCAAAGATGTCGGAGCTTGCCAAGAAGGCAAGTATATGCTGGTCATCATCAAAGACCTAAAATTTTTGGACATTATCCGAGATGGCTGGGATCGAGACTAACTCCACCAAGAATCTCTTCAACTTGGAGTCCTACATAGGTTCCAAAGTGCTAGCAGCAACAACAAGGGCATCCACAATCTAATTGTCCTCTCTAGGGATCAACTTGATGCCAAAAGCATCAAAATATTCTATTAAGTTCCAAACTCGGTTCCTATATGCAACCAGTCTCTTATTGTGGTATGTGTATTGACTACAAATTTGCTTGACAATAACCTCAAAATCTCCCATAACTATGAGAGTTGTAACCTTCTTCTAATGAGAAAACATCAGTCCTCTAGCTAGTGCTTCGTATTCTAGCACATTGTTCATGCAGCCAAACTACATCCTGTAAGAAGCAAAATACATTTTCCCTTTTGGGTTGGTTAGTTCAACTCCAGCTCCACTCCCTAATCTAGATTTAGAGCCATCAAATTTAAGACTCCACAGTTGATCCGAAGTTGGGACTTCTTTCTTTTTGGGGACTACAGGTGACTACTTGCTAGAAGTGGGTGGTGGCTCAAATTGGTTTTGGCTACCTAGATTTAAAGGTTGTTGCAAACAATGTTTATCACAAGATTCACCTAGATTCAAAACCTATTTAGAAACTACTTCCTAAACTTCTTCTTGGATTACTTCACAATTTGGTATGTTCTTCAGCAATGCCTTAGGCATTGGCATGTCATCTAGGGTAGGTGTGATAGACAAAGACTAAGATTCATCAGTCTTTCTTTGGAGATCAAAACATAGAACCCGAGTCTGCTCATATTGGGAAAGATATTCTTCTTGAGTGAGACTGGTTCTTGTGAGGATTATGGCATCCTTGGCTTCAAATGGAAATTGATTGGTGGGTGTTTTGGGGTGGTTTTCAAAGTTTTCCTCAAACTGACAAACATGGTTTAAAATGTCAATACAAGGTTCACATGTCAACTCAAAATGACTTTGGTAATGAATTCTACACCAATTAGGGAGTAGTAAGCTCCATAGATCAACTTCTCCTAAAACTAGCCTATCTTGTTGCAATTTTCTAATTAGAATTTGTTGTTTGATAGTGGTCATGGGATCACTATGCTTTAAAGGTTGCAGGTTATCAGGATTGATATTGAAAAGGTCTTGAATTCTTCCCTCTTGTATACTCCTATCTTAGTTTCAAAGTAAGCTACCTCATTAGGGTAGTCATACTCTGTAATCATGTGTTTGAGACGAGGCTCGCTTTCAATCCTTATTTGTGTTGCTACCCCTTTCGATGACAGCCACATATGTGAAAAGTTCAAAGATAGATATCCTTGAATGCTTTTCATTAGGTCTCAACTTAGAAGCATGCCATATGTTTCAGGGATATCAGCCACCTGAATATCCATATAAGTTTGGATCTGTGGGTTAGATCCAACCTACACATGAATATTTTTTAGTTCTCCTACTACATTGACCTCAATTTTATCTAACTGAATCACCTTCTTGTTAGTCTAAAGTGGATTCAAACCTAACTTTCTACAAATGGAGAAGGGAATGACATTACTTGATGCTCCAGAATCCAAGAGGCGGTTGTGCAAATTCTTTTTGAAGATTTTTAAGCTTAGAAGGAATAGTGGAGTTCCTGTCTTACCTTTATACAAGGCCGCATTCATTTCATTGGTTGGAGTTGCCTTATTTTGTCCTTTTGATCGATGTGCTTCTTCCAAAGCTCTCATCACACTGTCACGTTGGGTAGGGCACCACTTCAAGATGTCAAAGAATGACAATGAAGTCTTTTTCTTTTGCATCTCTACAATAAAATCAAACTCCATGTCATTTTTCACCTGATATTTTGGTGGAGGTGGATTTTTGTTCGCATTCTGATTGGGTGGAACCATAGTGTTCAGAGGGGAAAATGTAGTGAATAGGCCTTTATTCTGATTCCTTAGGAAATGATCTCCTTTTGATTGGAAGGCCTGAGCATCATATACATCTTCTACTAGTTCATTTTCTTCTTGGCTAGGGAATGGAAGTTCCTCATCGAAGATGTCATAAGCCATTGTAATATTTGTGGATCCACCAGACTTGTTGGGAGCACCTTGCAAAGGAGCATCAGCCTGTGCAATCTTGACCATCTTCTCCATTTTTGGGCAGTTAGCCTCAAAATGTGTTGCAGTGTCATGCAACCTACACCAATTTGTCATAAAATTGAGATCTACAACATTTGCAGTGTGTGGTTTGTCATCACCAGCCTGATAATTATGGGAAAATCCCCAATGTTTTGGCCCAATATTCCATTGTATGTTGTTATTAGATCTCTGGTAGTATCCCCTATTTTGATTCTAGTAATTTTGATTAGGGGAATTCTAGTTTTGGAAGTTCCTTTGGTTTTGATTGGAATTTTGGTTAGAATTTTGATTAGAATAACCACCCTAATTGGAATACCTTCCCTAATTTTGGTAATTTTGATTTTGGTTCTAAGGGGGGTTGAACTTGAGTTGTGCCATCTCATTAGTGACCTAAGACAATGTTTTCTTAAGGGTCTCCAACTCTATTGTTAGGTGAGCAGTACACTCACTTTCAACATTGGTTGCAGTTGACATATGTGTCATGAGTTTAGATCCTCTAGCTTGATTATGAGAGTTTTGAACTTGCTGCGAGGGGTTAGGAGTTGGACCACTAAAGAATAATTGCTAAGATGGGGATTGTAATTGAGAGAAGGGTCCATATGAAGAATGAGACATCCCCAGGACTGCATTAAATAGCAGGGTAGGATTAGGTACTTGGGAGTATCCTAGAGGAGGGAAAACTCCTCCTAGGCCTCCTCATTGTGAACAAATTTTTTTTTACAATTTAATAGCAAGGTGGTAAACTTAGGAAAGAGAGTTAATGTCATTTTCATTGTACATTCTTTGCAAAAGCGGGCCAATCAAGGGATCTATGGCCTTTAGGTAAGCTTGGATAGCAATGTTTTCCACCACCAGGTATGGATCTTGCAACCACCTGTACATCCTCTGAAACCTAGTATTAAAAAGGGGTAACGGTTCATGTGGCTCTTTCCTGATAGTAGCAAATTGGTGATATAATATTTATAGGATCTACATAGACCCTGAATTGGTTAATGAATGCATCCTCTAAGTTTGTTCAACTTAGGATGGATCGAGTAGGTAGATTCAGATACCAGTTATAAGCCATGTCTCCTAATGAATAAGGAAACAACCTACATGCAACATCATGGTGGGAAATCTAAGCACGGGTACAAGAATCTTTGAATGTCTGTATGTGCTCTTTAGCACTTCTTGATTCACCATGAGCATACCTCAGGTAGAATTTCTCTAGGTTCTTTGGCATTTCGTGTATGCCACCAAGAATGACTCCTAGTGGCGAGGGATTGTTGGCAAAGAATTCCATTGGTGGTGGTGGTGGATTTGGTTGTGCCACCTATGGTATTGGTGGAAACCCGAGTGGAGTAAGTGGTGGTGACAACGGTAGGATAAAAACTCTATGGGCTTTGGGTCTAATAGGGGTTTGAAATTCAACTAACGGTTCTGGATTTTTAGTAGATCTGAGAACTCTTACAAACCTTTCTAGCGATAATGACCCAATTCGAGCCAGTTTGTTCCTCCAGACCCTCCTCCTAGCACCAGATCTGTTGATGGTCAAAATAGCACAAGTTAAACAAACTATTTCTACCCTATTTCTCCTGAAAAAGATAACTGATCTAAAACCACCTATCTTCCAAGGTCTCTATAGTTGGTTCTCAACTATGCTAGTGTGATTTAGTGGCAAATGCAACTGTATTATTCAAGGAGCCTGCTGGTAAAAAGGAATACAAATTGCATCATACGAATTAATCTAGATTTTGGGGGGGGTAAATAAACAAAAAAAGATAGAATAGGGCTTTAGAACAATAAAATATGAATATAAATCTCTTTACATCCAGACATGTATCTTAACAATGAGTGTTTCCTCAGCTAACCAAAACTACAAAAATTATGCAATCCATAGCATGACCTATACTATTGCATACTTTCATGGTGCAAAATTCAATAACAATAACCATTCATCAAAGCTTCATTTCAAAATCAAAACATATCACCAACTCATTGCTAAAATTACCAGATCAATAGATATAAGTAAATTCCATTCACAGATAACTCAATGAAATAGTCTCAGATCCGGATTCTTCTATTGATTTGCATCAAATAAGAAACAATTATGCGCAACATTCACTGGCATACGACTGACTATGATACATTAACATTATCACTAAGACTGAAACTTGAAAAAGACATAAAATTGTATAAACTATAAAGAGTATGTCAAAGTATCTTTCTTGAAAACTTATAAAATCTTAAACCTATGAAAATCCTATCTACTATCTCTCTTAATGTGGATTTGAACCTAATAATGTTGATTGTCTTTTCAATGAAGTCCACATTGTCCTCATCAAGGATAGATTGTTCCAAGAGAGTTTGCTTTGTCAACTTGTTGATGTCTTTTAGCTTCTTTGTATTCTCTCTATACTCATCCTCTTGTTTCCCCAAGAATTTAGCATGTGATTTCATGTCTTCAACCAACTCCAATTCACCCTCATGTGCCCTATAACTTTCCACAAGAAGCTCATCCATCTCTTGGTTCAACCGATCTATCCATCTATCAAGCATTCCAACTTTACTCCTCATTTGCAAAAGATCATCGGCCTCCTTCTTACTCAACAAAATTGGTGTTTCCAGAGCAACAGATTGAGAGGAAACATGGGTAGATACATCCTTAAGGAACCCATGCAATTGGTCTAATTGAGCCTTAAGCTCATCTTTTCTTTGTTTCTCGTTTATCATCCTGGATTTGGTGGAGGATTCCACTATGTCAATAAGGTTCATTTGTTGATTTCTTGTTTGTTTCCCCAAATTAACTGTACCCAATTGATAATCATTCAATTGCATATCTTTCATATCCTTGTCTACCATTGGAATGGTGCATTCAACTATAATTTCACTTGCATCTGTTATCTTTGTGGAATGAAGGACCCTAGAATTTTTCTTGGGCCTCTCTTTCTCTATTTCTTTCATCATGTCTTCCCAATTCAAGGGCTGAGGTTGGCCTACTTGTTTCCTTTCAAGGTTGAGTTTCAACCATGTTGGAGCAGCAGGAGTGGTAACCAATTGTGTGGAAGAAGAAGTAGCAGTGGTGGAAGAAGAAGTAGCAGTGGTAGAGGAAAGAGGTTGCATAATGGTGGTCCTAGGTTGAGAATCAATCCCTTGTGCTTCTTCTTTTGTAAGCCTTTTAGTTTCAACATTCTCCCTTTCTTCCTCTAATCTCCTTTGTTCTAATAAGTCCTCTCTTTCTTTCAACATATCATCCCTTTTTTTTTCTATTTGTTTGACCTTATCCCATGCTTTCTTAAAGTCTTGATCATGTTTAGCAAGTGCTTCTGCCTCTAGCTTCTTAATAAAGAGTTCCTCCTCATCCTTCTTTCTTCAAGCTTCCTGAACAACCTTGAACATGGCCTCAAGGGCTTCTTTCTCTCTTCTTTGTTGAGATTTTTCTTCTTCTAGGTCAAGGATTTTACGCAACATAGCGAACTTATCCCTTTCTTCTTTAATTTTCAATTCTTGTTCTTTTTGTTGCTACTGCAAATCTTCCTTTTCCTTTTGTTTCCTTGCTAGCTCTTCTTCTTTAGCTCTAGCTTCAAATTCTTGTTGCCTAGCAATTTCTTCAACCCTTGCCTTTGCATCTAATTCCTGTTGTTTAACTAATACATCAACTTGTTCCTTGGCATCGATTTCTTTCTATTTGGAAAGTGCCTCAGCTTGTGCCTTGGCATCTTCTTCTCTCTTGGCATCTTCAAACAACTTCCATTGATCCTCCTTTGTCAAAACATACTCTTTCTCAACACTTCCAATATTCTCTATAGACACAGCTTTGGGAGGCTCATCATTTGACTGTGTAGCTTCTAAATCAGAATTGATATCATGGATCTCAACCTCATGCTCCTTCTGTTTATCTTTTTGAGCCCGATCATGAAGGCTTCCTTGAGGTACTTCTTTAGTGGATTCTTCTAGAAGGAACGGTTGAGATGAAGTTCCTTCACCAGCAATAGTAGTTTCTTCTCCTTGTGATTCAGGGATATCCTGAATTGGTATTGCTAGATGAGGCTCCTCCCCAGAGTTAGGAGGGAGAAACTCTAATGGATCCTTAGGAACTGTATTTCTCTTCACTCTTTTGTACCCTTGGGTACTTGCAACTTTCCTCTTCTTAGAAGTTTGAGCCTCTAACTCCTTGATCCTCATTGCCACCCACTAGATACTTCAATCCATCACTGTCCTTGCAATTTGCTTAATATCAATGGACTCTTCCTCATCCCAGTTTACTAGATCCAAGTCCTTTGTACCTATGTTTTCAGCCTCATACTAGGGATCCAAGGTTACACCATCATTTGATAATGTATCAGGAATATCTTTCTTCGCCTCATACTTAATCATTAATGGGATAGGCAACCTTTCATAGTTCCTCCTTCTAACATCATATTCATCTTGTAGATCAATCCAAAAATCTTCTAGCAAATTGAAATGCTTCTCAAAGATAGTATGGAGCAAATAATTCATCTTATATATGCTTAGGATCAAAATGCTTTTGAGTTTTATATAAATCTAATTTCAAATAAATCAATTCATCAAAAATTTCCTTAGCAGCCACATTATGTGCACAATTATACTCTCCTAACTTCATGTCAAATTTATGACAACTTGTCTTGTGCTTGCTAGAAAATTTAAGATTGGCTCCTATGGCCTGATAGATGACTTCCATAAGGACAATTTTGTTACTACAAAATCTTGGAAGCAAATGAGGATGGCCATCAAAACCAACCAACCTAAAGTAAGTAAACTTGGGGTATTGGATGTACCAATGTCCCCATTTTGTGATAAATGCCATGGCTTCCCTGCTTAATCTATACCATGCATCACCTGTCAACCAGTTAATGATAACATACAAGAATATGTCATTAAACCTTTTATAGTGAAATTATGATGTTTGCAAAGTTAGTTATTCATAATGATCCCACACTTTCTTTTATCCAAGGGCTTCTCCCAATACCCCAACTGCATTCAAACCAAGGAAAATGCCCCTCCTTGTAGCTGCATACACTACATAAGAAGTCATGAAGAAACTCTTTGTTTTCCCCACTCTAAGCATCTAATTATGTAGGCTCTCTGACAAAATCATTGGCCAATCAAATTGGTACTTGCCATCCAAAATGGTTTGAATGAATGGAAACACACATTCCTTGAAGTGTGAATAATCTCTCTTTTTGAACTCTTTGGAAAGCATCATGATTATGTCACCGATCTCCTTACTGAAATCTACTCTCTTTGGCTGATCAAGAAGCTTAGTCAAGGATTTATTTTCCACCCTCATCCATTTCTTGTTCATTTGGGTCCTATTAGCTTACTTGTGGTTGCTATATAAATGTAATGCCTCTGCTTCATTGAGTAGTTTGAGGTTCTATGGTGTAGGTGCATCAAACATGAACCTTATCATTTGAGGAGTAAGATCGATGATGATATTCCCTTGTAGGTCCACACATTTCCTTGTTGGGTTGTAAGCTCTTGCTGCAATAAGTATGAGCTCTAGAAATTGAACTAATAGAGGAAAGAGGGCAACATGTGCCAATCCAGATTGAACAATTCTTTTTGTTCTCCCTATTGCATCCTCTGTGAAAGTTTCTTCAACCAAATCCTCATAGTTGAATGGCCCTAAGTTTGTATCAGTGATATCAACCCAGTTAGAATCCACCTTGCTAGCTATAAGAGTGAGACTCTTATGCTTGTATTTCAAGGTGTAAGGGAGCTGCTCCATCTTTATCTTCTTAGGCTTTGTTGGCCTTGAACTTTCTGCAACCTGGCCCTCTTTGAGAAGCTTCTTTGGATGATCCTAACATTTTTTACTCCTACAAAATAGTCTTATGATAGATCAACAAAGACTTGGAAACCATTACATCAATATTACCTTTCATATCATCTTCTATTCACCCAAGGAAACTCTACATACTTAGTCAAATTTTTCATTTACCAGAAGCGGAGCCAAAAGAGAAACAAGAACAAAAAGCCTTTTAACATGGGTGGGATCGGGATCAGAAAGAGACTAGAACTAGGATCGGAACAAAAACCAGACCCAGAAATAGCTGATGGTTCTAAGTTTGTTTCCAACTCCAATTCCGCTTCAACCAAAAGAATAAGGGTGTATGGAGAGAATCAACACTCATCGAAAGCAGGATCATTTTTGGAATTGATTCTTATGCAAAGACTTATGGGATGAGTTCATTCCTGGATCTGCTTCCGCCAGTTTATCATTCAAGTGTAGAACATCTTAAACATACGGTCACACTAACTTCAGACTTAGGTTAGATGAAACCATAAGGGAACTTTAAATAAGGGGTTCAACCTCACCCTTAATAGGACAAAACCATATTTAAACTTTTAGGACACAATATTGTAAAGGTCAATGCACAAACCATTGTTTGCGCATCTCGTCGACTTATAGAAATTAGGGCATCAAAACCCTGATGTCAAAACCAATAACTCGACATGATAAAAGGATCAAAGGGGTCGTCAAATAGATTCAAATACTTTTAAAGCATAAAAGACCCCTCAAAATGAAACCCTAGTTAAAACTATGGCACGACAGAACGGACAAGCCATGAAAATGACAACAAAACGATAAAACAAATGGGAAAAGCCGAAGAGGCAAAATGAAAATCAAGAGTAAAAAAAAGCAAACCAGAAACAAAAAGCGAAACAAACACAAAAACACACGAAGATCCTTGAAATAAATTCTCATGAACACACGAAGAACACATCAAATGACAACAAAAGGAAAACACAAATGGAACGGGAAAACCACCTACCTCAAAATGCCACCAAGAAAGTTGAAACACTGACAAGAATCTGTTCACCAATGCACGCCTACAATCAAATCGTGCTCCTCTAAGAGTTACTTAGGCTCTGGCTCTTAAAAAATGTTTTAGATAATGATTATGAGCCAAAATAACCTTGATTAAAGTTTAAAAGCCAAGTCGCGTGTGTGAGGACGTTGTAATTAATGCATTTAATGTGGTTGGTCAGGCACGAAATCGGGATGGGAATGAGTATACAACCAATGTGCAAATCAAAGGCAAGGCAGACGTGGAAGTGGAGTCGGAACAAAACAAGAAACCTTACCCAAGTCTCTTATTTAAATCTGAATCCTATTTTGGTCCCACAACAAGGAAAATACAACAAAGGGAATGGGGGAAAAATCAAAACCAAAATCAGAACTAGAACCTTTACAAAGTTCTGAGTTTGGATCCAATTCTGGTTCCACTCCTGACAAAGGAACAAACACCAACATGAGAAAAGGAAAACAAAAGGAAACAGAACCAGGAAAAAACCCATCCCAAGCAAGACGCAAATAGGGACAAAAACACAAAGCAAATAGGTGAGAGTGGAATCAAAACCAAAACAAGATTCATAACTTTTCACAAAGTTCCAAGTTTAGTTTCATTTCCGGTTCTACATTCGCTAGGGAGAAAACAAAACACAAGAAAACCAAAGACAACCCAAGGGAGAAACAAACCCAAGAGTGCAAGGAAAACCCAAAAAGATAAAGAAAAACAACAAGGCAAGGGTGGGGCAAAGACCTGAACCAAATCCGAACTTGGAACCTTTGCAAAATTTTGAGTCCACTTTCCATTCCGGCTCCACTTTCACTAGACAAAAAGGAACAAGGACTTAGGAGGAAAAAAATAACAACTCCTAAGACCCAAACAAAAACACCAAGGACAAACAAACACAAGGGAAACACATTTTGACCAAAAACAAAATGGGGTGGTTATGCAAGGCATAACACACCCCCTCCATATCTTTGTAATTTGAGTGATATACATTGTTTTCAACATTATATGTAATGTTAACTGGTTGACACGGTATGCCCTAAAAAGGGTCAATGAAGGTAACGTTATTAATTTCCTTCAATCCTTTCCTCAAACCCCTGCAACTTGCTAGGCATGTTACATCTTTTAATTTATTCATTTTATCACTTAGCACATTAAAACCACAAATACCATTGAGTATAGCTTTGTTGCCTTAAGACATAAAATATCAACCAACATTATATGCCTTTCAAATATGCACCATGGAAAATTCCTAACTTGACATCAATGCCAAATTCAAGCAATGTCAAAAGGGTCAACAAATTCACCCTTTAGCATTGATGTCAAACCCTGTTACAACCATCAATAGATTATCAACTGTATCAAGATTGTCGAATGACTATGCAACAATGAAGTAGATTCAAGCATGTATCAATAACCAAATCTGTACAAAAAATTCATTTCAAACATTTATCAAAATGCATTACTATTTTACCCACTGTACTCATTGTCAAGAACAACATCAAGAGAAGCATGTACTGTTATACATCACTGTAAATGCTCATAAACATGAATCATAGTGTCAATTTAAGCACACAACTGTCAAAAACAAACATGACTGTACATGATAATGTCCAATGCTCAAGACCATGTGTCAGTCTAAACGTCAAATGCTCCAAGTGTTAAGTCAAGGTCTCATGAATAAAACTCTCGCAATAACTTAACAATGCTAGTTCATAGCCACCAATTATTAGATCAATGATTTCTCATGCCTTTCATAAATGTACCAAGGTAAAGAACCCAAACTTGATATCAATTCACACCAAAGAAACAATATCTTATACCCTGCATGGAAAACCAAGCACCAAGAATCTGCTACCACAATAAACACTGAACCACTGTTAGATCAGAATATAAAACCCATAGACAAAGCATGGCCAAAATGAGTCATGATGACTACCATAGTATAGTAGACTATCAAAATATATATGCCAACCATGAATATCACTACCATATTAGAAAAGGATGGAATATTCACTATATATCCATGATGCAGAAACATGAGAATAACCACATCAATGCATCACATTTACACTGATAACTCAATCATAGTCTCAAATTCACATTGCATTAAAAATATATTTCATCCAATCATTCAACTTGTCAATCATTTGAATATCATAAATTCACATTGCATTCAAGTTAAAGTGAATAGTAAATAGTAACTTAGGGATGGGATGTAGCACAGACTTGGTCTGCTCTAACAAAACTAAATGATGAATATATCACTTTGTAGAAGGAAAAAGGAGAAGTGATTTAACAATATGGACGACTTAGAGACATGATCAAAATTAAGCACACACCTATCTCTTATGCTCTATCTCTTGTTGATAGAATCTTGAATTCAAATATCACTCCCATAACTTTGGTTGAAGGAAAAGATATCTTAGTTGAACTTGAATATCTATGCAGAGCTTTGACAGAAGAAAAGAAACTATGGGACAAAAGAAAATCTTCATGGACAAGCACTCTTCACAAACTTCAAAGGACAACAACCTCCGGTTAATTGCTAATAGTTACTATTTTGGATGTACTCCTAAAGGGGAGTATTCAAGTATGCAAAAGGAAATTTTTAAAGTTTTTTTTGGAAAAGAACAATACAATATCGTGTATTCTTTGCCATTGATGGAAAAGGGGGAGATAATACCATGCAAAAAAGAGGTAATTTTTTTTTGGATGGTTTTCACATCATGTGTTGTCATCAATGACAAAGGGGGAGATTCTTGGAAATTAGAAGGTTGTCATTGATGTCAACAATAGAAATTGAAATATTGTCATTGATGTGCATTACTTGTATAGATCATTTGTTTCTCTGGTAATAATGGTTCGAGTTATGTTAATCTGGTACTGGAAGTTTGTTGATCTAGTATTTTGGTCTGGATTATCTGATTTTGTAAGATTCGTTCATAAGTTGATAGTATGTTCTATCTTAACATTATTTACATCTACTAATAAGATTTCAGTTGACTTGGTTATACGATTGGAAAGATATAGTTACCACTAGTTTGGTAAACATTGTTCTATCTATATACTGGTTCAGTACATCAATTTTTTGGTTTGGATTCTACCTCAAAGAAAGACATGGGCATGTGCAAGATCATGAGGGTCCAAAAGGTGGCAATGAGGAAAAAAATATGTTTTTACTTCGCCAGAATCACGAAAAAAATGTTGACTTTTGTATGGGTCAGGCACAATATCCATTTTGGTTTGGTAATACCAAAACAAAACAGATATCTATTTATAATGGATATCCAATTCTTGAAATTAATTTTCATCAATTTATGGAAACAAAATGGCTTTTCAAAACAGATATCCGTTTTGAAACAAATATCCATTTTGAAAAGCCCAAAAAAGCACAATTTAGTAAAATGGGCATAACTTTTGCATTATAGATCAAAATTTTGATTTTTTACAGGCGTTAGAAAGGTGATTTAGATCTCTACACAATGAATAAGATTATTTTGATAGATTGAGCACAAAAAATAATTTATAATAATTTTAAGTTCCTCCTTAAGTTTTAAAATTTTAAATGCTCATAATTCTTGCATACAAAGTCTTTTTCTCATGTTTTTTTTGCAATAATCATCCAAATGACTTGAAACATTAGAGAAGTAATAAATAATGAAAAAAAAAATTACTAAGGAGAGTAAAAATTTGCATAAATCATCATAGAAGGCCCTCTTGTTGTCTTTGCTCATATGCACACCTTTACCCAAGTTGAACTAGGAGAACACACACACACAAACACACATATATCCCTCTATCTATTTAGCTATCTCTCCCTCTTTCTCCTCTCCTTCATTTACCTCTCTACCTATCTCTCCACTTTTCCCTTACTTCTTCTTTATCTATATCTCTCCTCTCTCTCTCCCTCTCTACCTAGCTCTCTCCCTTTCTCTTCCCCTCTATCTTTCACAGGTTATATATATCTTGGCATATCTCTCCCTCTTTCTATCTATATATCTTCCTATCTCCCTCTATCTGTATCACTCCATATTTATATATCTCACTCTCTCTCTCTATGTCTCTCACTCCCTCTCCCTCTCCCTCTCCCTCCTCTATCTACTTATATAATCTACATTTTCATCAAGTTATCTCCATATCTCTCTCTCACTCATATATACACACACCTTATTTATGCCTCCCTATATTTATCTCTTTTTCTATGTACCTCTCTCCATATCTCTCTCCCTATCTCTATTAATTTTCTCTATCACCTCCTTTATCTCCCACTCTTTCCCCCTCTATCTATATCTCTCTATCTCTCTCTTTATATCTATCTATATCTCATTATCTCTACCTCTCTCTCTTATTCATTATCTCTCCCTATCCCTTTCTATCCATATATTTCTATACCTCTATCTCCATAACTCTCTATATCTACCTATATCATTATCTCTCCCTATTTCCCTCTCCCACTATATATTGATATACATGATCTCTACCCCTCTTCTTCTCTCTCTACCTCTCAACCTATCTCTCTCCTTTTCTCTACCTCTATCTCTCTATCTACAACCTCTCTATATATTTCCCACTCTCCCTCCCTCTATCTCCCCTCTCTTTATCTCTCCCTCTTTATCTCTACCTTTTTATCTCTCTCCTTTTCTCTACCTCTATCTCTCTATCTAGGGTACCTGGAGAGATAGGTAGGTGTAGAGAAGGGGGATTTACTATTCATGAATCTCTTTATTCTCAAGATATTTCCAAGGGGTGAACTGCCCTTTACTACCTCAAGGAACAACGCGAGAGTTCTAGAATTAGAAAGAGAAAATCACAAAGGTTTTCTAGATGAACCAACGAGCTCTTGGCCAAAGGATGACAACGCGGAATACAGATGACAACTTAGCGCGCTAGTGTCCTAGAGGCATGCTGGTGTCTCATATGGACCATAAAGCGAGAACATCATAGAAAACAACAAAGTGACTACTAATAATCTAATTACTGAGAACTTCCAAAATGTGGGAGAATAACAAAATATGATAAAATTGAAATAAAATACAAATGATAAAGCAAAAGAAGGAAAGATAGAAATTGCTCACAACAACCCAAGTAATGAAGCCTCCAACAAATGAATGTCTTCAATACTTGCATGTGTAAGATCTAGAGAAATTTTTTGGGATGTATAGGGGTTTGTCTCAATCAAACCCCCATTTTGGTGTTCCCACCTCCATAGACAACCAAATAGATAGAGAGAAATGGACAAAGGAGTGATAAAATAAAACCCCACTCGAGGAGGAGAACCCGTATCACAAAATATAGGCGATAAAAGCAATCCCTGCACGAGGAGAACTTGTATCACGAAGTAGAGATGCAATCGATAGGGGATTTGAAAAATCCCAAGATGCTCGCAAGCATAAGGGAAGAGAGATATCAACTGCAAGACTAAAGGAAACCAAAGAGGAAGAGCAAGATAGTTGAAAGAGCTAAGAGTGCTTCAAAGAGTCTTGTAAAATATTGAGAGCTTGAGGCTACTATAGCAAATAAGGGAGTTGTGCAAGCAAGATAATGTTGCATAGAGGAGAAGAGAATTCAAGAGATAAGCCAAGGAGGAGGAGAATCTAGAAGGCCAAATGAGTTGAAAAGATGACTTTTTAAAGAGGGAAAAGAAGCTTCCCAGGCAGTTACAAGGCATCCACAACAGTTACCACAGACAAAAGTAATCAACAGTGGAAAACATGCTTGAAGGCGGTCATTTTAACATTGAAATGTCGTAGGATGCTAGCATAGTGCGTAGACGTTCGTGCAACATGCTATTGTCTAGACACATCACGCTACAAAATGACACAAATGGGAAAATCACAAGGCTTGACACAAAGCTGGCACACAAAGGTAGCTATTGAAAAGGGGTTTCAAGCATCTTGATAAGGGAAGAAGGATGATGTAGGGGTTAAAATGAGCCTACACAAGTTCTAAGGGAGTGGACACTAAAGCAGATGCAAGGATGCATGTGAAATTGCAAGGGGTACAATTTTATGACATTAGAGTAGGGAGTGGGAGAGACATGAGAGAGAGAGAGAGGGAGAGAGGGAGTGGGAGAGACCTAAGAGAGAGAGACTTAAGAGGGAGAGGGAGAGAGAGAGAGGGAGGGAGGGCGAGAGAGACTTGAGAGGGAGATAGTGGGAGAGAGATAGATGGAGGGAGAGGGAGAGGGAGAGGGAGAGAGACTTGAGAGGGAGAGAGAGAGAGAGAGACCTTAGAGAGAGAGGGAGTGGGAGAGACCTGAGAGAGACCTAAGAGGGGGAGAGAGAGAGTGGGAAGAGACATAAGGGAGAGAGAGACCTAAGAGAGTGAGAGAGCCTTAAGAAGGAGAGAGACTTCAAAGGGAGGGAGAGAGAGAGGGAGAGATCGTAATGGAGAGTGAGAGGGAGATGGAGAGGGAGAGAGATAGGGAGAGGGAGGGAGGGACTTGAGAGAGAGGGAATGGGGGAGAGAGAGAGAGAGAGAGAGAGAGAGAGAGAGAGAGAGAGAGAGAGAGAGAGAGAGAGAGAGAGAGAGAGAGAGAGAGAGAGAGAGAGAGAGAGAGGTCTATAGCTCAAGGAGAGTGAGAGTGAGAAAGATAGGTCTAAAGAGGGACAAAGAGATAAGGAAGGAGGGAGAAATGGATAAGTAGATATTTAAGTCTAGAGTTCAATAGATTGATAGGGAGAGGCCTAAAGAGGTAAAAAGAGAGGGAGGGAGGGAGGCTGGGAGGGAGGGAGAAACAAGTGGAGGTATAGGTCCAAAGCTTAAGGGAAGAGAGTGAAATATAGAGAGGTAGAGAAAGGGACAAAGAGAGACCTAAGAGAGAGAGAGGGAGAGAGGGAGTTGGAGAGACCAGAGAGAGAGAGATGGAAGGAAGGATGGAGAGAGAGGTAGAGAGATAGGTCTAGAGCTCAAGGAGAGAGAGTGTGAGAAAGAGAGAAGGAAGGAGGGAGGGATGGAGAAGTAGATAGTTAAGTATATAGTTCAATAGATTGATAGGGAGAGGTCTAAAGAGGTAAAAAGAGATGGAGAGAGGGAGGGAGAAACAAGTGGAGGTATAGGTCCAAAGCTTAAGGGGAGGCATAGTGAAATATAAAGAGGTAGAGAGATATGATGATTTATGAATATTTGTTTATCTCCTTACTACAAAAAATATAAGTATTTCATTATTGATTACTTTTTCTAATGTTTCAAGTATTTTGAGATGAGTGTTAAAAAAAAATCATGAAAAAGAGACTTCACATGCGAAAGTAGTGAGCATTTGATGTTTCAAAAATGAAATATGAAGTTCAAATGATTATAATTAATTTTTTGTGTATAAAATAGAAACCCTGCCTAGTCTATTGTGTAGAGATCTCAATCACCTTTCCAACGCTTGTAAAAAATCAAAATTTTGATAAGAAACACAAAGTTATGCTCATTTTACTAAAAGAGGGTTTTTAGGTCTTCAAAATGGATATCCGTTTTGAAGACCTAAGAGCATGTACCCATTTTCCAAAATGGTTATCCGTTTGAAATGGATATCCATTTTTCTGAAAAAATTTGTAGCCTTGGGATTTCCCTCGAGTTTGCCTTGGTTTTTGTCTTGGGATTTCCAAACCTAGAAAGTCAATTGAAAAAACATGTTTACAAAATTTCCTTAGTTTTATGAAGTTTTCCCTTGTGGCTGATGACTTTTTTTTTAATCCGAATTTTATGAAACGAAAAGGGTTTATAGAAAAAAAATTCAGCTTTCCATCAATATAAGATATGCCTTATTTTAAATTTAATAAATAATTATTATTGATTTTCTACATACATTACAACTAAAATCCTGATTGATAGGTTGATTGAAAAACTTCTATAACTTTCAAACTATTTCACATTTTTCAAATCTAAAAGATGTGTCACATTCTATGCTTTGCATACTATAGGATAAAAAAAATGAATTTCATAAATTTTTGACCAACTTATGGTGGTCAGACAAACACGTTTTAATAATTTTGAAATGTCCTAATAAAAAAATCATAACTAATTATTTGCATGCAAAAACATTACAAAAAAAAAATCCGGCACATTCAGGCATGTGTTCTCTACATATATTGAAAGTTTCCAAAAAAAAATAAAAATTCTTGTACTTAGGGTGGTCAGACATACACCTGCTTATCTTTTTCTTGAAAATTTAATACCACTGCATTGAAATTTCAAATTTTCACAAATAAATTTACAATTTTCCAACAAAAAAGACATTAAAAAATTATGATAAATATTAATCAAAAAATTATTATCTAATAATTTGGAACCTTAATATAAAATAATTATCAAACATATATTTTGAAAATTAAATTTATAACATTATAGCTCAACAACATTAGTCCATATTAAATAATTCCTTTGCACATTCATCTCTTGGCCTAGTCTAACTAATCTTCATTAATCCTCAATCACATGTATGTTATCAAAAGTCATACAATATATTCAAAATTAGACCATTGCATGTAGATTAATTGTTCATAGGTAATAATCATTCAACCTATGGTATTTTTATTCTAATACTCGCTTTTACTCAAAATAAAGAATCGAGGGATATTACAAAGGACCAAGAGTGCCATTTCATCAAAAGAACTAGGATTTTGCATAGGATTTTCTTTCAATAAACTAATCTTATATCACCTTCAACCATGGAATATTAAATAATACTCCTAATTTTCATTTGTACTTCTATATATTAAATTTTATACCCTTTCTTAATACATAATTCCTATTAAAATATCTCCTCAAGTTATCATATATCTTAGGTAACTTTTTTTTTGTGACATTTATTAGGGGAGAGAGGCTCATAGTGGAGCACCCTAACTTCACATCTCTCAAAATCTTATGTGGAAATTTCAAATCACTCCCAAATTTGTAAAACAGTTTATTTGACAACTCATGTGCTTATATATTTCGTTTTAGGGCTACATCATCAAATATGATGCCACATCAACATGCTTTTTGTTGAGGTATCCAAAAAGGCCCCAAAAAAAAGTGAGACCGATAGTGGTGCACTAAGTCATGTTTTATTGGTGGGTTGATGTGGCATCACATGATTTGTGAGTTTCTGTGCTTTATGGATAAAAAGTGTTTTCCAATTGGATATTAAGGTGCTCCACTATGGGGCCCACTACAAACTACTTCTATCCCCACTATTGAACCTTGCTCCACTATGGGCCCCTCTCCCCTATATATCCTTATTTATTTATAGCCCCCATGTATATGACTCAACATTTCATCCCACTACTATCACACAAATCTAAATGAAAAGACTTGAATGAATTTTGATAGTCATGAATAAAATACATTAAAATTATTTTAATACTATCATAATTTTACATTGAACTCTAATAAAAAATATTATTGGTAAATTTTAAGGGTAACTATTCGACGTGAATACATGGTCATTCTTGACTTTATTTACATCTTAAAGATATATATACTAGTAAGTATCCAACTCACCTATTATGATGTTCTATATTTATTTATTTTTTAACTAAAATTAACTTAGTCTTTGCATTATATTTAAGAATAACCATTATTAAGTTCTCCAATTCAGTATGATGTATATAGGTCCATGTTTTTGTTAGTTGAAACTTGCTCACTATCATTGAGGCAAATGACTCATGCTCTATCAAAATAATTGATTCCATATATTTGTATATCTTTGTCAAACACCACCATGAGAAGAGAATTACAATTCTGTAATATACTTCAAGATGTATCTCTGTCAATCACTAGCACTAGAAAAGAATTTACAAATCTCTATTATATTTCAAGAAGCAGGCCATTCTGCACCATGCCTATTCATTTCATGAAGCAGAACCAGCCTCCATTAATGGAGTACAACGTGCAGTCAATCTCTGTGAAACAAGGGTTCGAGCCTTGGAGATGGTTGCATTGCAAACATATGTTTGCCTTTCAAAATCTTCCAAAAGTCTAAGAAATTCAGGCTGCCTGTTACGAAGATCTTGCAGAGACACCAGTAGAGCACAAGAATCACCATATCTTTCCCCAAATTCAATGCTTTTAGTAGTTCTGCCAAGCTCATCATGCAACCGATCAACAAACACTCTCATGGTCTCCACCTCTTTACAACCCTTGAATGTTCCCAAATTCATAGCTTCCACCAAAACAAGCTGAGATCTACATTTTCCCACAGATTTGAGCCACCCATCTCCTTCACAGACATTTTCCAGGAGAGGTTCAACATACAGGGTGCTCAATCTCTTAACCAGCGCAGCCACTATGGACCAACCTTTCATTAACCTGTTAAAATTCTTGATATTTCTAACTACCTTAGTCTTTACTAACCCTAACTGGCTTTGCATCTCTGCATGCCTTCTGTACACACTCTGCAACTCCTCCACACAAATCAGCTCTCCCTTGATAGTTCTGAGCTCCCCTGTTATTCCCCTGCAATCTTGCTCTGACAGAAGAACTTTAGCCTTGTTTATGGCCAGAACTCTGTCTATAACAATCTGATCATCTCTGGCCTTCCTCACAGATTCTTGCAATGATGTGCACAAATTCTGTGTCCTCAAACTGAGCTCAAAGTAATCTTCCACCTCTCTCATCAACTCCTTGCTTGCACCCACTGTGTTTTCTCTTACAACAGATGTAATGAGCCCTCCATGTCCCATGAGCTGTATGAAAAAGTTCAGTACAAGAATAAGAAAAGTTTTGGGTGGATGAAGATGTTCTGTTGCCTGTAATCTAAACTAACTACAGAGACAAAGTATATATATTTGATGAACTACATGACATGACCGTTAATGACACAACATGTTTATCCAAAGTTTTGTACACATATGAAATCCTTGGATCAGATCTTCTTGATTAGCCACAAGTTGCTTTACAAACCAGGAACCTGAAAAAGGCTTCAAACCTTGAAGAACAACTTCAATTGATTGCAGACCCGTCTGACAAGCAACCAAAGAAGAGAAGAACAATTGGCATGATTTTGTTACAGAGGTGGACGTATCCGATCATGCCACTTAATCTTCTTCTCCACGAAATCAGTATGAGTAAGGCACGTATATGATCTAGATCTGTGTGCAGACGCAAGCCTGTGGGTTTTCGCTTATGTGTGAAGGTCATAGCCGTGATTAGAACACAGTTTGGTGTGGATTGTGATTTCAGAAACATGAAACACTTCCTAGGTGGCAATCTGATTAGACAGTGTTGTGTACAACATTAAATGTGGTCCACGTGTTGAGCTTAGAGTTTAAGAAAGAGTTTTGTTATTGGGAGGCAAAATTATAACAAATGAGACTAAGAAAAATCTTTAGTATTCTAAAGTTATACACCACATAGTCGGCATGGGTAGCGGAGTTGGCTTGGGCCGTGGGTTTGCTCCCCATTGGTTTTGGGTTCGATTACGCTCCCACGTTTACCCGGTTGGGACTGGCTTGTTGGCCGTTGGATTCCCCTGTAGGGGACTAGTCTCGCCCCAAGTACCCAAGATATGCGCTGTTGGGTTGCTGGGTAGGGTTGCATACCCCTGTCGTTAACCCAAAAAAAAAAAAAAGTTATACACCACATCAATTTGTTTGAACAAAGGGTTATAGTTAATAGGGAATAAAATATAATTTATGGAGGTTATAGTGGTGCATGTTAGGATTTTGATTCATATGGTTCATTGAGTATTGATTTTTTGGTTTAAAAACATAGATAAATAAAAAATGTAAAATAAGAATTGGGTAAATTTAAGAGATAAATAAATTGAGTTGATTGAGATGCCATAGTATTTATTTTGAAAGTGACATAATGTGGGTTTTGAATGGTGTGAGAGAGATGAGTGGAATCCAAAATTGGATTTGGTATCAAAGATTTGAGAAGGTCGAGGGTAAAGAGTTTGAGGAATTGTGATTGGGTTGTGCATGTGGCCTAGTCCACATAGCTTGATTTTGTTTTAATGGTGTGGTTTTGTCCTAAGCAAAGATCGATCTTAGTAGCTACATTAGATGATCACTTAGATAATATCTATGTATGAAAAGTTAGGTGGTGTTAAGAAGCACTATTGGGCCTTGTTATAGTAAAAGGGAAGAGTGATTAACCTTTTTCTTATCATTCAAGGCCTTAGATTGCCTCTATTAGGAAATTCATATAAGTTGATCAAACTATCTCCTGCATAACTCCATGAAGAAAAGCATGTGTGCAAATTTACAAAATACCCATAATGCAAAGATCAAAGACATACCACAAGATAACATGAGACATACCCTAGAAAAACCCTCAAGAGGGAAAAATCTAAACTCCAAAAGCATCCATACTCTTGTTCATTCAACAATGAAAACATTACAATACACTTACAGAGTCTCCATGAATACTTATGAAACACCAAGCTCCTACAATGTATCTTCCATGTGTCCAAGCATGTATTCATACATCCCATGTCATGCTTCACATATGTACTCTAAAAAAAGAGCTCAATACAATGAAAGCCAAGCCAAAACCACTAACCGGCCAACCTCAACCACTAAACATGTGCTTGCTTTTATAGAATCAAGCTCACACAAAACAACTAAGGGGTAAGGTAAAACCATGTGCATCAAAACCATTGACCCCACATTTAATTTTTTAATAAGTTTCCCAAATATTAAATATTTCTCATGTGCAATTCACACAAAAAATATCTAACCAATGCCACATACAACTTTACAAGTGAACTCAAATAAATATTTAATGTGGCTAAACACACCTCCTAAAGATGTACCAAAAAATTAATTTATTTTACATAATGAAAATAATTCATTCTTGTGCAAAGTGTACAACACCCTATTCCTAACAAATTCAATAATTATTGAGAAAAAAGTAGGATGTTGATGTGAACAAAGTAGAATCCAATAGTTGAACCTATAATTGACTTAGTAGATATGTTTTTGATGTATTGTCCTAATTATTAATTATACAATCTCATGTGGTTCAGTAATGTGATAGAATAAATTAACTAAGGTGATGTCTCAAATACAAGCTCTAGACATGCAATTTGAAACCCTTGGCATGTTGAGAAAGAGATAAAAATCATATTTGGAAGAGTTTGCACAAGATTTTTCGGAACAAGATACCATTCTTTTCCATATGACGAGTGAAAAAAAAACATAATAAAATCACATTTAGAAGTTTGTGCATTAAAAAATGAGAAGTGTAAACTAAAGAATAATACTTTTACCTATTTATTTTGCTTTCCATGTCTTATCTTTGATTTCTTCAACAAGATTCTTCATTACAATCTTATAGCAATCATCTTCAACATGTCCAACCTTACACAAAAAGTGCATTCTAAAATTTCTTATTCTCCTTCTTATGATCATACTAGTTTTCACCACAATGAAAACTCTTCTTGTTCTCCTCATCATTGTTGGAACTTGGCTCTTAGATAAATATCTCAATTATGATCCTAATTTTCTCAAATTTCCACTTATCTTTTCCTTTACTTAAATGAGCTACATTAAAATAAATTGGCTCCCCACAAAAGCTACACTCCTTGACCTTCTCTTCCTTATGACCACCCTTGTTATCACTATAGTCAAAAAATTTATTGTTCTCATTGTCTCCTTAGTTTTTTCTTAGATGTATAAATCTATTATGATCAAGTTTCCCCAAGAATTTTGTTTCCTTTTTCCTATACCAAAATGATCCTAAATTTCCTTGAATTTATCCAAATTTAATTAATTAGCACCATTTAGTACCACATTTTCATTAAACATAGGTTGCCATTGATGTCAAAGGATGTCAACAATGACAGAGTTTGCAGTCAGAAGTTTGTCAAGGATGAAGGAGATTGTAGGAGTACTTTGAATTATCATTATATTCCCTTTGACTTAAAGTGTTGTATGTTAGAAGTTTAGTCTATTGAGTGTTGGTAATTTTACTGTCAAGTTGCAAAATCAAGAAATATATTATCAGTTGCTATTGTATGCTTGCAATATCTTGCTTGCATCTATTCTTTATGTATGTGGTGGTCCGAAAGTCTATATTAGTATGTTTATATTCAAGGATGTCTTTTGGGAAGAGAGATTTCTCTAGCAATACAATTATGGTCAGCAGTTCTTTCATAAATGCACTTTTGCTTTGTGATTTGGAAGGAGAGTATGTCTACACTA
Organism: Sequoia sempervirens; assembly: GCA_007258455.2. Classification (NCBI taxonomy): domain Eukaryota; kingdom Viridiplantae; phylum Streptophyta; class Pinopsida; order Cupressales; family Cupressaceae; genus Sequoia; species Sequoia sempervirens. The sequence continues at coordinate 305,009 of VDFB02019162.1, read as the reverse complement.
GTATTATCAAATTCTTGAGTTTCTAGAAGATATGTTCAACATGCAAAAAGATTGAAGCAATAGAAGGTTCTTTGTGTTTGTCTAGAACAAGTTGAATTTCAAGGCGTGTGCAGTAACAACTAGTTACGTGCAGAACTCAAATCTTATGTGTGGTGTTAAAATAGGTCCTACTTAAGGTTCATGTGGAAACATACGATATCATGTTCTTTTAGCGGTACAAAATTTTGTTTGTGGATCGACCTACTACACATTTCATGTAATTTAAATTTAGGTCCATCCTATGGCATCTTGGCTATTTATGAATCCATGGCTAATGTGCAAGAGTGTTAATGTAATTTCATGTATATATTTCAAATGTCTAGATGCATAAATATGTATCTTGTTGGAAATATGCCTCAATCAATACAGGCTGAAACCTCCATTGGAGCCAAGTCGGTGTGACAGTTCTTATGTCTGGCCGACAAGCAGTTTGGAACACCATGTTTTGTTCAGGTCGCTGTGACCTAGCCTTTGTCTCACTGAACGGTTACACTTTGGAGCTATCGCTGTGACAAGAAGTGTTTGGTATGACCTCTTAGCGCTCAGGGAGATCTTTGGCTGACAGGCCATTCTATCGTGTATCGGGGAGACTCATGGCGACCACAGGTTTCGGGATAAACTATAGCGGCTCCGTGAGAAGTCCCAGCGAAGAGTTAAAGTCTCGCCAACATCATTTGGTTTAAAGTCATCGGGGAGCTCTTGCCAGAAGAAATGCTATCGGTAAGAAGTCTTACCGATGTGAGGAAGTCACACCGACCGCATTCGTTCGGGGTAACACAAAGAGTCTCAGAGTGAAGTATTAGCGAGAATGGAATGTCTTGCCGATGATGTTGATGTCTTCGGTATAGCTCTTGGCGAACAGTGGACATCGGTGTAACTTATATGTGTTTGATAAAACCTCTTGGCGATATTAATAAGTCTTGCTGACTATTCTTTGGAGCTCGATATGACTGTGACTTCGGTATAACCTGAATGACTCGGCGTGAGGTCCCAGCGAAAGCGATAGGTCTCGCCGACTGTTTGGTGTTTTGGTGTAACACAAGAAGGCTCGTTGAGATGTCTTGGCGAGAGCGATAGTCTTTCCGAAAGGAAAACTAAAGTCAATACAAGTTGTAAGCTCTGTGAAACATCCTAGCAATAACGATAACTCTTGGCGACATCGATATGAAGCTTTTGGGCATCGGGGAGACACTGATAGTGTTTCACTGAGATGCCAACAAAGCTTGAGTCTCTTTTGATTGTTTGACCATCCTATGTGGAGCCTTGTGGACTAATAGGAGAAGCCGAATCTGAACAGTTGGAAGATAGTTCGTTGTGACGGTTCTGTGAGGAAGCTTGACGGACATGGAACAACATGGATATACTCTGTGATTGCAGATTGTGATAGGTTGGTTTGTAGGTTGGATTGACAAATTGTTGGGTGGTTGTATGATTAGTAATTGTAATATAATCTGTAAAGACTGTAACTTGAAGGTTCCTATACAAGATTGTTCATGGTGAATGCTACTGAAAACAGACATCAGAAAGATAAGTTTGAAACTTGTATGTAATCTTTATTACTGTAATACAAAGTGACTTCTCTTGGTGTGGTGGGTTTTTCTCCCGTAAGGGTTTTCCCACGTATATCTGGTGTCCTTGTGTGATTGTCAAATACTTTGTTTCTATTATATTACTTCATAGTGCATCTTAGTTGAACTGTAATTGAAAAATTAAAAGTATATCTACATTCTTCTCTAAGGTATTGACGTTAGGAGAATTGTTTCCGCATCTGATTTTCCTTACAAGTGGTATCAGAGCCTAGCCAATTGTGTTATCCTTGTGGGTACGTTGGGTTTTTTGAGTCAATTCTGTTCAGTGGGAGTCTTGTAGAGTTTTTTTATTTCTGCTTACAGGTTGAAATGGCTAGCACGTCTAGAAAGTTTGAAATAGAGAAGTTCAATTGCAGTAACTTTGAGTTGTGGAAACTCAAGATGGAGGATCTTCTAGTTGATCGTGATCTATGGCTTACAGTGTTTGGAACTAAACCTACAGACATGAAGCAAGAAGATTGGGACCTTGCAGATAAGAAGTCTAAGGGGCTAATAAGGCTCTGTTTGGCAGACTCAGTTCTTCTGAATGTGCATGAGGAGAAGACTGCCTCTTCTTTGTGGAAGAGACTGGCATCTATTTATCAGGGGAAGTCTTTGGTGAATAAACTGTTCCTGAGGAAGAAGTTGTATTATTTGAGAATGTAGGAAGGAGGGTCTGTAGCTGATCATTTGAATGCATTTAATATGCTAATTGCTCAATTGACATCTGTTGGTGTAAAAATTGATGAAGAGGGTCGTTGTATGCTATTACTATGTTCTTTGCCAGACTCTTGGGATCATCTGGTGATGGCTATTGGGAGTACAACATCCAGCTTCAATATGGAATATGTTGTTGGTTCTTTGCTGTCAGAAGAAATGAGAAGGAAATCTTCTGAGATGGTGAAGGAGGCCCTTGCTATTAGAGGAAGTTCAAAGGAGAAAGGCAAGAAGAAGGACAAGAAGTCCAAATCGAAATCAGAGGGGAGATCAAAGTCTCCTAGCAAGAAGTCCAAGGTGAAGTGCTGGAACTGTGGGCAACCTGGTCATGTCCAAAAGGATTGTAAAGAGGAGAAAAAGAAGAAGGACTCTTCTGATAATGGTTCTTTTCATAGTGATGGTGACACCTTCATTGCAGCCTTGGCTACTCAGGCATCAGATGATGTCTGGCTAATTGATTCTGGAGCATCTTTCCACATGACATCTCATAGAGAATGGTTCACAAAGTATGAAGAATACGATGGTGGAAAGGTGTACTTGATGAGTGATTCAACTTTAGAGATTTTTGGTCGTGGAGGAGTCAGAATACAATTCCCCAATGGTAGAGTGAAGGGAATCAATAATTTAATGCATATACCAGGTCTGGCTCAAAACTTACTTTATGTAAGTATGCTGAATGATATTGGAGTACAAGTCATGTTCTCTGGAAATGGCTACAAGATGACTAGAGGTTCAATGGTGCGGGCTAGAGGTGCTCGAATTGGTACCCTGTACAAGTTGGATGCACATGTTGTTCAATGTAACAGTGTCTCTGGAAAGTCACTAAAAGCTTCTCATGGAGGTAAAGAGGGAAATATCCCTAATTATGTAAACTTTATGGAAGTAAAACTTCCTGTAGAGAAGACTATGCTTTGGCATCATAGGTTAGGCCACATAGGAGAAAAAGGTTTAAAAACCTTGAAGAATAAAAACCTGGTTGAGGGGCTTGAAGATTGTAATCTCGAATTTGAATTTTGTGAGCATTGTATATATGGAAAGCAGCACCGTGTTTCATTTTATTCCAGTCCTCATAAATCTTCTGGTTTGCTAGATTATATTCATTTGGATGTGTTTGGTCTAGTGGATGTTCCTTCTTTGTCTAATTCAAGATACTATGTGTCGTTTATTGATGATTACTTAAGAAGAGCATTTGTATATTTTCTGAAAAGTAAATTAGAAGTATTCAGTCAATTTAAAGAATTTAAAAATCTTGTTGAAAATCAGACTGGAAGAAAAATAAAATGCTTAAGGACTAATAATGGCGGTGAATTATGTTCTGATGAATTTGAAAGATACTGTAAAGACCATGGAATTAAAAGAAACAAGACTACACCTTATACTCTACAGCAGAATGGAGTTGCAGAAAGATTCAATAGGACAGTGATGGAGAGAGCACGAAGTATGCTTAGTAGTGCTGGCTTAGAGGAGAAGTTTTTGGCTGAGGTTGTATCTACTGCATGTTATCTAATTAATCGTTCTCCAAATTCTACTCTTGTTGAGAAAACACCTTTGGAAGCGTGGTCTGGTAAGAAGCCCTCTCTTAGACATGTTCGTGTTTTTGGCTATGAGGCATATGCTCATGTGCCGGATGTGAAAATATCTAAATTGGAGAACAAGGTTGTCAAATGTATTTTTATTGGCTATAGTGTTGTCATAAAAGGATACAAGCTTTGGAATCCTGATACAGAGAAGGTTGTATACAGCAGAAGTGTAATCTTTCGTGAGCTGAAACCTTCCACTTTGGATCTACAGTCAAAGACAAAAGTCCAGAGAAAATATTAAGGATCTTAGCAGTAATTCCTCTACACCGAGGAGAAAGAGAATTGAAAATTAAAATGTACTGGCCCGGGGAGAGCTCAAGTAGTTTTGAAAGTTCTGAAGATGAAGAACCTCAACCTCAGCAAGTGAGGAGTTCAACTCGAGAAAGAAAACAACCAGATAGGTATGGGTTCTCTTTGATAGATTCTACTTGTGCCTATGCTTTGATTTCTAGTATTGATGAGCCTAGAACTGTGAAAGAG